>CACRXK020003670.1:12500-35105 GCA_902702795.2 Paramuricea clavata | reverse complement strand
AAAAACCAAATGTTGTTGAATGCTATTAATCGTCTTCTTTCACTACATAACTTCAGGCGCATTCCTAATTTCGTTTAAAAAATATTTAAAGTTATCTAACTTTTGTTTAGGGCTGAAACACGTATTTCAATTGCTCGATCAAAATATGTTACACTTCATTGAATTCCGGGTAAGCGGGACCATATAAACAGCCTTCTTATAATCAAATTTCTCATGAGAGCGAAACGCAGTGCCGTAGCTAGCTCGATAATTGGGGGGGGGGCAGACATTCATATATTCGTGTTCTGCGTTATTAATTTCTTTTGAAATCGATTGTTTTTATGGTTTGTGAACACAAATATATGAATATCTGCCCCCCCCCTCCAATTATCGAGCTAGCTACGGCACTGGCGAAACGCAAATTTTGTATCATCGCCTCTGATCATCGCCCAAGTTTGTATATTTTAAATTCCGATGTATATTAAAATACGTATACTTTCAAACATCAAACCTTTATTATTATTATTATTATTATTATTATTATGAACTATATTTCAACACGGTACAATTTCACCTATACTAAAATTAATTATGTACAAGATATAAAAAGAAAAAAGGTGATCTTCCAACCGGCCGTGCTCACACAAACAGAAATAAGAAATAATTACAAGAAAATTATTTTAAGTAGATGGAAACAATGGCAGGATCACTTGATGTTAATTTGCATGCTTCAAGTTAGATTTAAAATTAGCAATAGTTGTTGATGCTTTTACCGATGCAGGAAGGCAGTTCCAGACTTCCGCACCTCTGTAGGAGAATACGTTTTAAAACGAAAGGTGAGGTTTCATCACACGCCAATTGAGAAAAACGAAATTTTCGAGAGGCCGTAGCTCACAATTTTTTTTTGCTAATTTCGCGAATCTCGGGTATGTGTGAGGTTTTGATAATTTTCGGCGTTTAAAATAATATTTCTTCAGCGAAACTTTCAGTATACATATAGATTATAGCCGTAGGCGAAATTTTTCAGTTTTGAGAGCAAACTAATTGTTTTGCCGCTTTTGGGAGCTTTCAAAATGGTTGTAAAACTTTTGAAATGGATAAAAAATTACTATTTTCGACCCTCGACCTCGACGTACGACCCTCGTTATAAGCGTCAATTGCATTTAGGTAATGAGTTCCACAGTTTAGCTCCATCACAACAGAAGCTTTTCTTAAGGTCGAGAAATAAGCGAGATTTACAAAAGCTTTTAAATGTTTTCCACGTCATTTTAAAAGTTCTTTCAGATAAGGGAATCTAATTTCTATATTCATGCTATTTCCGATCATATCCCTCAACAGGGCCGTTCCTAGACGCGATAATGGGGGGGGGGTATATTCATATATTCATGCTCGCTACCGTAAAAACAATCGCTTTCAATCGATCGGGCAGAAGACGAATATATGAATATACACCCCCAATTATCACGCTATAGGAACGGCCCTGTCCCTTTAATTAAACGACTGAACTTGCCCGGCTTCAATGAAAATAAGGCCGAAGTTTGACGCTTAAACTGAACTGCTTAGAGCACAACATGCTCAAATATAAGTAATTGACTGTTTATAGTAAGTATATATATATAGCCTTGAATCTAGCGAGTGTACAAGTGTTTCTAGTTTATTTTAATTGGCGCGCATGGATATCGATCAATTGAAACAATTAAGGTTCGACTGTCTATAGTTGAAGCAAAGTGCCTAATTGTCTGAGGATTTTTAAGGTTTTTTTGTGATTTTCTCGATATTATAGTCAGTATAATTCCGCTGTAACAAAAAGCCCCGAAATAATTTTTACATCAGGTTTTAGAGCAACAGTTTGTCTTTAAATTCCGTAAATTTCAAGGAAATTGGAGATTTCCCGGATACGGAAAATTAATTTTCAAAAAGTGTAACAATTTAGATTTTTTTGAATCGCAAGAAAAGACGATTTTTACACGCTTGTCTTGACATTGAAAAATCATTTCAAAAATTGCAAATTGGACCCACGGTCTTTATAAACATCTTATAAACACGTTTAAAAACGAAAGGTGAGGTTTCATCACACGCCAATTGAGAAAAACGAAATTTTCGAGAGGCCGTAGCTCACAATTTTTTTGCTAATTTCGCGAATCTCGGGTATGTGTGAGGTTTTGATAATTTTCGGCGTTTAAAATAATATTTCAGAAAACAAACCCCACCACGTTTCTGAGTACACATTAGAGTATCACTGGAAAAAATAAGAAGATTTTTTATTTTTCCTCATGTGCCACGTATTCTCGATTTTGCTCGGTTTTAGTGGACATTGTCTCTTAAACAGTTTCTCTATGCATAAAATTTACTTATGTCAATCATTTATGCACTCGTGGAAACCAACAGAGCGCTAAGGCATTCAAATTCTAACAATTAAATTGTTATTGGTGATTTCAATAGTTTTCGTTTTTTTTGGGACACCCTGTATAGCAATAATTCAGATAATTTGTTACCTTAACTTAAGTGCCGTTTACACGGCACGTATACACGGCACGTACACACGGCACGTATAAACGACTGTAGCTGCAATATTTTGCAATGGCACGCACGGCACGGCAAAATTTGTTACGGCAAAAGTTAAATTTAGACACGACATGTTTAGTCTTAATATTGTGGGACATTTAACTTATCTAATTCCAATACAAGTATATACAGTAGTTACTTTTGAAAACTGCGCATTTAGTTATCTATATGCTTTGTCCAGATTTACACTCATTTGTACACGGCATGACCAGACACATTTTTTGCTCGGATAAAGTTTATCTTGCATGACCAAACTAAAGCAAAACATTTAGCGAACTCAGTCTACGCTGCCATGCAATTTTGAGATTAAAGTGTCTAGTATTTGTTTATCAAGTCAAATCTCGAAGGTTTTGAACATTTAACGATTTGCACAAGATCGAAACTGGGTCACGTAGTTCCTGGTCCACTATAGTACGATCGTACTTGTTACCCAAATTCAACCAAATTTTAATCAGTTCTTCCTTGGCCGATGGGGCATGCATTCAAAAAATTTCATATGAATATGTTTGGTATTTCTTGAGTTATCGTGCTCAAAAACAAACACACACACATACACACACACACACACACACACATTACACATACAAACCCAGATGATTACATAACCTCCTGGCGGAGGTAACTACCTCAGCCCGGCAGCATGTAATCGCAAATAATTTCAGCTCGCGGGCTAAAAAAAAACAACCGCTTATTGTCATCTTTAAATACTTTACGCGTATAATCACAGTCTCGCACAAGTCAAATGGTCGACTCATCAGCGTCTATTATGCTTTAAAAGAAGCGTAACAGGATTATTGTTCTATTTTGTGACACTCAGATTATTTCACCCCATGCTCGTATCCAGAGCCCTCCTTACGCGCAGTGCGACGAGGGGCTCTGGCCAAATCCATAACCAGATACCATAAAAACATGGTAAGAAACAACTTCTATTTATAAGTAAGAAACAACTTCTATTTATTACTTTTTCATGTAAGAAACAACTTCTATTTATTACTTTTATTTTTACCTTATTCCAACTCGTGTTTTGTTTTGATTATTTTTTGTGGTAATTGTCTTAACTTCCTGTTTATTTTATATTTTCAATTATATTATATTCTGTAATGCAATTTACATATTTTGTTTACACTTTGTTATTATTAAATCCGTCTAATTGGTTTATTTTTTGTCACGTGATGCTTTCATACTCTTAGTATAAAAGCCCGTGCATTTTCCCCGATCCCTGCTACTAACTCTTGACGAAGAGCCTTCGCTCGAAACTTCGAGTTTCTGCTTATTTTTAAGGTAGTAATATAACCACTCAGCACAGCATTTTCACATTGGTACTACCTACACTGGTACAGACAGTTCTAAGAAAACAATATCCGATGATATTTACTGACGGTCATAATAACTTATTGTTTTCTCTCTGCATTATATCAGCGAATGTCGAGAAGTTTTAGCGTTCTTCTGAAAAACGGGAGCGGTCTTTTTTGATTGGAGGGAAATTCCCAGGGGTAAATGTTTATACGGGCTAAAATAGCACACGGCATTATTAAAAATAATGCAGCGTGCACACAGCATTATTAAAAATAATGCAGCGTGCACACAGCATTATTAAAAATAATGCAGCGTGTATCAGTGCACACAGACATTATTCGCAATCCTTCGTCATCCTGACAAGGTTTAGTCCCAGGCTCACTCTATTCGCTGCTTTGATATATTTAAATAAGTCTTAAAAGTTTTATGCCTGGGTGTGCTGTGCGGAACGCTTCAGCGAGGGAGCCTAGCAGATTTCGGTAAAATGGTCCCTGATTTCCAAAAAGTGGTCCCTGGCCTGGTTACCAAGCATACCTCATTTGTAAATGGAAAATGTTATGGAAATTTTTCCTTTGCATTTATAATTAAGTCATTAGTTTTGCTTTAAGCCTGGGTTCACACTGGTTGTAAGAATCGGGGATTTCCATTGTCTGTTGTCATTGGTGTGTAAAATTCTTTGTCTGTCGGAAAAGAATACAAAAGATCGCAGATGACTTACGACTAGTGTGAACCAGGCTTAAATGCTGTCGGGACAATGAAGCCTTAGGCTACGTTTCGCTGCCATACGGTCAGAATGGAATAACGGGCTAAATATGACTCGTGTTTACTAAAATATATAGCCATATTAAATGCTATCTAGAAGCTTGAATATTATGCCGAGTCTCCGACTAAGAATGTTTTGACAACACCGTCATTTCAGGCAAATATTTCCAATCTTTTCAGCAATTTAAACCTGTCAAGTAGAAAGCGTAGTTGTGTATACCAGTATGGTCTAGTGTTGATCACAACTTGCGAGTACATAAATAACATCAACGATTGCTCAAACTCGGTATCGTAAATTTGTATATAATTTTTTTTAGTTGAGCACATTTTTAATACAGTTTGATTTGGTTATGTAGACATCGAACATTTACATGATGAACGAACATTGTCGTATTTATAATTAAAAGGTTACTTGTATATTTAAATTTTCCACCATATTAAAAATACTGAAATCTGCTAGGCGTTCTGAAACACCTTGAGCGGTGACGTCACACCTAGGTCCCAGTCTCGTACTACATCCACTTTTTTCTCGCGCTTGCTTCAGAACGACTGGGACTAGGCTGGAGATTAACATCTCTATTCTCTAAAGTGTCCTAAACAAAGCTAAATATAATTTTTAGGGTGTGCAACTTTTGGTCATTTTAAGAAAAGTGACAATCGATTGCATCCCAATTATCGATCTGACAAGAATGTTACAAAGTTGATGACACAAGGTTGTAGCAGAATTGTTATATCATGTCTGTATCGGACTTGTTGAAACAACCTTGCAACAAGTCTGATAGCATCAACAAAGTTGTTACAAGTTGTGAACAGTTTGTTCCAAACTTGTTGACAACTTGGGACAAGCAGTACAAACGCAACTTGTTGACGGCTTGTTGGCAGACTTGCTACAAGATGTGAGATTTTTATGCGTGTAGTATAAAAGCACATGTATTTTCTCGACCCATGCTAGTAACGAAGGGCCTTCGCTCGAAACTTATGGTGTTTTTGGTAATATCTTCGTTGGCGTAAAAAATTTTTCGAGTTTATAACACCTAATCCACCCTACTTCCCCGTCATAGTCTGCAACTAACTTTAATTACCCAATCCCTTGGTCACATTACTCGCTGACGTAAGGTGCATGCTACGAAGTTGTTTAATAACCTTGGTTATTGCACAACCTCATAAATACGGCATTTAACCATTTAACTTAGATTCTTGCACTTCACTTGGTGGAATTAATATTAGGATTTTAGGGTTGGTAATCCAAGTGAGAATATATACATTTTAAGACCTGGCAGCAACGACTGCGAAAAATGCAGCACAAGGTCGTCTGGTATGAATTGAACCTACGGCCGTGCGAATCGCAGGGCCGTGGGTTCAATTCCTATCAGAGAACCTTGTGCTGCATTTTTCGCAGTCGTTTCTGGTTAGGTCTTTAAATGTATATATTCTCACTTGGATTACCAATCCTAACATTCTAATATTAATTCCACCAAGTGAAGTGCAAGAAGTAAGTTATTCAAGTCCACCTTATCACAACCCGCACACCCGATTACCTGTATATACACGAACTTACGGTTACAACTCAACAGCTGGCCTCTGTAGCTCAGTTGGTTAGAGCGCTGCACCGGAATCGCACGACCGTAGGTTCAATTCCTACCAGAGGACCTTGTGCTGCATTTTTCGCAGTCGTTCCTGGTTAGGTCTTAAAATGTATATATTCTCACTTGGATTACCAACCCTAACATCCCATTTAACCATTTTCCATTTTTCCCAGTCCCATCCAAATCCTATTTTCCCAGTCCTAAAATAGGCAAATCCCAGCTTCAGAAACCTCAATAATAGAAATGCGTTAACCACGTTCTTGCTAGCCTGCTCGCAGGCCGTTGTCTTGTTGACTCGGACGTCAGTTTGCCGAAGTGGCACTGGATTAAAAATTATGTTTGTATCAGTTTCTGAATCTGGTAATCTTCAATATATACTACACAAGCTACACATGACAAAAAGGTTTTTGCTGGTTTTTGCTTACCAACGTGGTAGCCCCCCCCTGATTTTGGAATTCCTGATTGTTGCATCACGTGAAGGCAACCGACCAATCAAAAGCATTCAATGTCGCTACCGCCATAGTTCGAATCGAATACTTGTTCGAAAACAGTTTGTGTTTGAATATTCGGAATGATTTAAAAGTTTTGCAGAGGTTTTAGCTTGAAAATTTCAGAGTAGAAATGGCAGATTTGTCTACAATAGACTACAAAGATGGTGTGCGAGCTGTTGTAAGACGGCGTTTGAAAGAAATAGGAATAAAAGTGCCGAAGATAAAGCTGCGAACTGATTGTAAAATTGACCATGTGAGTTAAATTTGTAAATATGTTTGTTTGCTCTTTTGATTGCCCTGAATTTCTTACAACGACCCAGACACATAAATACTTGGCTTGAAGTATGTTATAGCGTCTAACTTCATTGCAAGCCTTAAACAGTCCTCACGCTTTTTAAATCTAGAAAAGAATTCAACATAAGCGTTAATATTTTACAAAATGCTGTGCTTATATGCTAGTGTTTACTGCACAGATTTATACGGTGTTTATAATCTGATTAGTTGGAGTCGCAATTATCCAAAAAAGACATGTCGTTGCTGTGTTATATTGTATTAAAAAGTTCAAGAGTTTTGTATGCCAAAACACGAGTGGGATCCTTGATAATCTATTGAAAATATGTGTGGTATTTTTAGGATATACAGTATTTTAGCTCATTTATCTACGAGTTGACGCCATTTAATAATATTACCCAAAGATTCTCACAATAATAATATGGTTTTAGTTATAAATAATATAGGTTTCAAAGTGGATACATATATTTATGGACTAATAAAATATATAAGGAACACTTTATAAGCTCTGACTATAAAGTTTGGAAATTGCAGACCTGAGATTTCTGATTTCAAAAATTTAATAGTAAATATCAGAATATTTCACCTAAAATCTCCGGGTTTAATGGATTATTTCTTGTCTATATATATTTTGGTGAAGGCCGGTTACCAGAGCAGTATTTTAAATGTCTACCTCTGTGTATGTGGATTTATAAACTAATTCACCTATAAATGGCTAAAAAATATTGAAAAGTTGTTAATTAACATCTGCAGGATATTATTAATAGCTTAATAGGTACCACATAAATTTCAATAGATTTTAAGCAAATGCTCATTAGCTAAGTGGTTTAATTAGTATCTGCCTACCATATGATGAGTCAATAGATTAAATCCTAGATTAACACCCTTATTCAACCTTCCTGATGCCAGTACTGATTCATATATATACTCAAAAGTGAACTTTAAAAATTATATATTGCATTGCATACACTTAAAAAATTATATGCTTTGGCACTGATACCGTACTTGATAATGTTTGCTGAAGACTTAAAAAGCACATCTATGTTTCTAGACGGAGCAATTTTTATCGCAATATGTTGCCGCATTGAAATTAATGTGTGAAGCCTACCCTTTATGAACAGTTTTAACAAACTTTAGTTGCAGTAACATGTTCCGTTGGAAACTATCATAAAAAATTGAAATGAATGATTTCAGTTAGTTGACCAGTTGACATTATGATATCATTATAAAATTTGGTATAGCGTAGATTATTGCGTAAATTATTGCATGGTTGTGCTCAGTCGGTCATTCACTACCCTGATCCATCAGTGCACTGAACTCTGATTTAAAATTTTTTGTCATAAATTCTTTTTTGAACTGAACTGGCTAAGGTGTACTTAATTTGTAAATCAGTCTCTAAGCAAAGATAAGGGAGCTGAAATATGTGAGAGCAATTGCACCCCTCAAAATTGAATGTCTGAAACACCATTTTAGTGTTTTTACTAATGTTTGGGCATTCTACTATTGGGTTTCAGGGTTCTTATGACAATCCAAATGTTGTATTTGGTGTTCCCTTGGACAGATTAACAACAAAGAACATTGGATGCAACACTTATCACCCGGTGCCAAGGTATGCACATTTTGATAATTGGATGGTTTTTTGTAATAAGGTAACTGTCAGTATAATTATAGACAGGGTGTCTATATAATTATCATTATAACAATAACAATCTTCTTGAACTTCGAGATCTTCTGATTTGAGTTCTATTCCTTTAACCAGCGTTTGAACTTTTGCTTAAGCCTAGTGATTATTTCAATACACCAAAATCAACTGACCCTACATCCTCTAATACTGTAACCCCCCTTCAAACCTTACCAGCTTCTGTCTTCACACAAAGAAACATACTGTATGCCTGTGCTAATAAGGTTGTTTCCAACATGCACATGGTATATTTTTGCTACGGTAATCTTTAATTTTCATTTTGCCATTCACAACAATGGTAAATCATGTCTATAATGGGTCAGACCCTCGCAGTGTTGTGGCAATTGGCAGTGGCTCTGTCAATGTTGCGGACACTAGGGGGCCATCCATGGGTGGGGTGGCTACCCCTCCCCCCCCCCCCTCAATAATTTTGAAAGACCTAGTACCTACAGTATAAAAGCTTGTTACACTAGTCATTTTTTATGTGATTTTAGGTGCAATTTTCTTCTGTGGATGTGAACGAGTGGATAAGTTATGAATGTTCAGATGAGGGTACATGTACTGTGTACTCTGAACATTCATAACTCATCTACTTGTTCACATGGATCAGAAGGAAGAAATTGCAGCGTAAGTGTAAGGCGTAAAAAAAACAACCTGTGGTTCCGGTTCCCGACCGATCCCTATTTTTTTCTGCCGACCCTATTATTTTTTTCAACGCCATTGACTGTGCGACCCTAATTTCTCCAGGTGGTTGCGGGCTGCTCATGCAGCGTGCCAAAATGGCATCTGTTGTCACACTAATTATTGAACCAAATTGCCTAAATTCGTCCATACGAAATACGCATCTCTAGGTAATATTGATGTCGGGACTCTACTGCAAATCGCCCAGCAGAAAACCGCCAAAACCATGAAAAAAAATATTAAAAAAAAAATTATTTCCGACCTACCGACCCTAATTTTTTCACGATATGAAACCGGAACCACAGGTATTTTTTTTACGCCTAAGCGGGCCTTAAAAGTCTGGTACCAAATATCACAATTCACAAGCATTGTTTAGGAGCAAGCATGCAATCACACCCATATAACGTAATTGCCATTTAGGTGACTATTTAATAAAACTTAAGCTAAAGTTAGCAATATAGTGAGCAATATATGATTTTATATAATACCTTATTTAATTCTGATCATTTAGTTGGCTATTTATGGTCACGTGATATTGAATAGAAAATTCCATTTCCCAAGAACTGTGCAATGGAATTGCGAGCGCAATTGTACTATACGTTAGATTATTCCATTGCACTCTTTGTGTTTTCGATAAATCGCATCCGTCAAAATGCTTCTCGTAATAATAATAATAATAATAATAATAATAATAATAATAATAATGGACTTTATTTAAAGAAGGTATTACAAAAAAACCCCAGTTTAGCAAAGCTAATCTTACACTGGGCCTTCTATAACTACGACTATTAACAAACAAACAAATATATTAGGTAACGTGGGGAAAAAAGATATATGGTATATATAAACAATAGATTACATATGACTACGTTTAAACTGTTTCTAAAAAGTATTGATATGTTCTTATTTTGAATGATGCTACCGAAGAAGAGTTTCTTATCTCAAGTGGTAAACTATTGTAAAGTGTTGCACCACTGTATGTATGGTAGTGCCTTTTGTCTGATTGCCAATTTATTCCTTGGTACCCACAGATCATTGTCCGCAGAACTTCTGGTGACTCGGTTACTCACTGACGACTTCAGTTGAAATAAGCCACAAATGTATTCCGGTACCAATTGGTACCAATCGTACGGTGATTGCAGTTTATTTCATATTCGAAACTCGGTAAATGGGATTTAATGCAAATACGACTCGTCAAAATGGCGGGAGCTTGGACACTGAAACTCCTTTGACATACATGTTGAAAATTTTGCCCAATATTTTGTACCCATCACTGGCAATTGCGACCTCAGTGCTGCTGACCAATGTAATGGCTTAATTAACACTGGAAAAAATAGTGAATTGGATTTCTATGCTATTTCCATGTCCACCCAGGCTAGGTTCTAGAATACCCCGCCACTGCGTTTAGCGGTGTATAAAATTATGTTCCCGTGGTTAGAGGTTAGGTTAGGGGTTAGGTTAGGTATTTGGTTAGGGTTAGGGTTAGCGTTAGGGTTACGGTTAGTGGTTATGTTAGTGGTTAGGTTAGTGGCGGGGCATTCTAGAATTGATTATATAGAGAATAATACATGGGTGCGCGGAAATACCAGATTTATTTCGAGTGTGAACATGATATCTCACGAGTGAGCGCAGCGAACGAGTGAGTTACCATGTTCAACACGCTGTTTATTATATAAAGGACAGTCTTTGAAAAGTGATAATTTTTACCGAGAAAAGCGATAATTGAAAACCGATAATTTTCACATGTGAGATTATCATAAATAATCTCACATGAGATTATCACTTTCATCAGTGCTCGAAATCTCTACAATGCACTATACTTTATATAATAAAACTGCTTAAACTTAGATTTGTGGTCAAAGCAACAGAATGTTTGGAAAATCATCTTGGCAGTGAAGGCCTGTTTCGCAAATCTGGTTCATCTGTCAGACAGAGACAACTCAGGGTTAGTACAAACTACTTATAATTAAACCATGGTTTCTTCACGAATTTGCATGCCAAATAATTATCCTGCATGGCAATGCTGGCCGATCCTGCAGCCAGTGGGAGCGGTAACGTAATTTTCAGCTAAGTTGAGTTTCTTAGTCTAGTTTTCTGCTAAGTGCAAACACAACGGGCAAAACATAATCAAACTGTCACAGCAGTTGCGTAGGAAGATATTTAATTAATGTTAGGAAGGCTGAAAACTTTGGAAAATTGAGGCTCGGAAATGCCATTTCGTGAATTGAAGAATTTGGATGACAAAAATCTGAAAAAAAATGCTTCATAATTGGTTCTCGTCACTTTGTATCAATTGTATGACTCGGCCGCGAACCCACATTCTAGTTCGTTCAAGTGCAATAACATCTTCAGGTTGCGAAATTACGCTTACAAATGATGCAAGTTGATGGTTCTTTGTTGTTTTGTTACAGAAAACTATTGAAGAAGGTGGTGGAATTTCAGAAGCTCAGCCACACGACGTTGCAAGTTTACTGAAACAATTCTTTCGTGAATTACCTCAACCGCTTCTTACGAACCAACTACATGACCACTTCTTGAAATGCCTGCTGCTTGCCAGCAAAAATGAACAGACTATGGCAATATTACTTCTATGCATTTTATTACCTATTGAACATTTATATACTCTGCAATATTTTGTAAAATTTATGTCAAAAGTTGCAGAGAAATCCGAAGAGAGTAAAATGGGAACGGCGAATCTGGCAATAGTTCTCACACCCAATCTCATGAACTGCACTAGCAAGAAGGAAAATAGTAATGGTTCGGAAAAGTTGTTAAAAGAACAAACGCTTGTTGTTCAGATATTGTTGGAAAATGCATCAGAAATTGGTCTCGTGTCTGAAGATATTCTCTGCGAAGCTAAGGATAGCAATAATAATGAAGGAGGCTTGTCTTCAGGCGACGAACTCGATGGAGAAAAAGTTGGTTTGAGAGGTCGAAGTCGACCGACATCGTCTTCAATATCAGGTTTGTTCAAGACATAGCGCGTTGTAAAGTCAGATTGTGTCTCTGTTTCCTGATTGGATAATTACACCATGAAGTTTTCTGATTGGTCCAGTTTACCACTTGTCTCATGTCAAGTGTGTTCTGATTGATTGGTTGATTGTTAATTGATGTCGTTAAACGATAGAGTGGTTATTGCCGCTTTCAACCAAAGGTTTATTTTGCTTTCGCCATTCCTAATATTATATACAATAAAAATAAACCTCCGGAATGAAAATACAATAAAAATAAACTCTCTGAAACTTCAGCGTAATTTTTCAGGGATACCAATCATTTAGTGGGAGGGAAAACATGTTTGAGATTTTTTGTACTTGCACGTGGCCATGAACTCCCGAGCTTTAATTAAGCCCCATACAGATGAGCAAGATTTCCTTGACAAGATTATCTTCTCATGTGCACGCTCAATTAGGTTTCCTTGACAAGATTATCTTCTCGTGTCTACGGTCGACAAGGTTTCCTTGACAAGATTATCTTCTCGTGTCTTCGGTCAACAAGGTTTCCTTGACAAGATTATCTTCTTGTGTGTACGGTCGACAAGATTTCCTTGACAAGTTTAACAAGGTTTCCTTGACAAGTTTAACAAGGTTTCCTTGACAAGTTTAACAAGGTTTCCCTGACAACTTTAACAAGGTTTCCTTGACAAGTTTAACAAGGTTTCCCTGACAATTTTAACAAGGTTTCCCTGACAAGTTTAACAAGGTTTCCTTGACAAGTTTAACAAGGTTTCCTTGACAATTTTAACAAGGTTTCCTTGACAAGTTTATCTTCTTGTGTGTACGGTCAACAAGGTTTCCTTGACAAGATTATCTTCTCGTGTCTACGGTCGACAAGGTTTCCTTGACAAGATTATCTTCTCGTGTCTTCGGTCAACAAGGTTTCCTTGACAAGATTATCTTCTTGTGTGTACGGTCGACAAGATTTCCTTGACAAGTTTAACAAGGTTTCCTTGACAAGTTTAACAAGGTTTCCTTGACAAGTTTAACAAGGTTTCCCTGACAACTTTAACAAGGTTTCCTTGACAAGTTTAACAAGGTTTCCCTGACAATTTTAACAAGGTTTCCCTGACAAGTTTAACAAGGTTTCCTTGACAAGTTTAACAAGGTTTCCTTGACAATTTTAACAAGGTTTCCTTGACAAGTTTATCTTCTTGTGTGTACGGTCAACAAGGTTTCCTTGACAAGATTATGTTCTCGTATGTACGGTCAATAAGGTTTCCTTGACAAGATTATCTTCTTGTGTGTACGGTCAACAAGGTTTCCGTGACAAGATTATCTTCTCGTGTGTACGGTCAACAAGGTTTCCATGAATTATCTTCTCGTGTGTACGGTCAACAAGGTTTCCTTGACAAGATTATCTTCTTGTGTGTACGGTCAACAAGGTTTCCTTGACAAGTCTTGACAGGTTTTTTTGACACGAGGCACAGAATGTTGTTAAGTCAAGGCCAACATTTATTTACCAAAACCATGGAAGTGTTTCTTGTAAATTTTTGTCAAGTTTCCTTGCCAACACCATACATGTCCCATACTAACGCAAACTTCCAATGGACATACATATGAAATGTCCATTGGACATGTGACTGTCCATTGGATCCAATGGACTCAAATGTCCATTGAGTGGACATGTGTATGTCCAATGGATCCAATGGACATATCGAATATCCATTACGAACAATTTTCCTTGTCCAAAAGCTGGTATGCTATCTCTGGAACATTGCTCCTTGGCAAAGAAAAATTGTCATTTTTTGCCATACACATGCTCAAGGAAAAAAACTTGCTCGTCTGCACAGAACGTCAAGCTACAATTTTTTTATAACATTACAAAACTTTTTTTTCAGCTTTTGTTTCCGGCAAAGTGAACAAGTTTCGTCATTCTTCAAATCACAGAAGATCAAAAAGCGTGAAAGCCGAATTCTCCCGACAAAAACGAAGAGTTGAAGTTAATATTAAGGCAAAAGGTAAATTTCAAAGAAGTCAGGGTCAAATGAAGATAGAATTGGGTGATGTGCAATCTCGTTCCCCGAGCCTGCGATCCTCGGGAAGGAACGCGAGGCTCTGGGATAATCCGTTTCATGGAGGAATCTGATTGGCCATTGAAATGGAATGCGTAGTTCAATCTTAGCCAGGATTCTTGGCTTCCGGTAACGGATTATCCCAGAGCCTTCGATTCCTTCCCGAGGATCGCAGGCTCGGGGAACGAGATTGGGTGATGTGCACGTCAATGTATATTGTAGTATGGTGGTGTTATGTACTCGGGTGAATATGATGTTTGTGATGTTACTCAGAGTGTGTATCCACATCGGGCAAGCTTAACCAACACAGAAAAAAATCATGATTACTAGATTACATTGATATCTAAGGAACTAGACTCAGCTGGTATTCCAAAGGTCGTAGGTTCGATTCCCTCCGTGGCCAGGCTTATTTTTCAAGCTTGCCCGGTGTGGATATACACTCAGAGTAACATATCACAAACACCAGTATATAATATGGGTTACACTTAAAAGCACTGTGATTTTCGCGTGACTTCGAGAGTTATCAAGGCCTAGGACGTCAGCAGATAATCCAATAATTATTAAATATCCATATGTGGACCAGGGTGTCCTCGGGCCTTGAAAATCCTGGAAAGTCCTTGAATTTGAAAAAAACTTCCAGGACTGGAAAGTCCTTGAAAATCAGTAGAAGTCATTGAAAGCCCTGAATTAATTTCCTTAACCTCCAGCTGTGCCAACATTAGTGATTTTGATTAAAATTACTGAAAAAGTGAATTATTTGCTGGTTAAAGTATAAAATCCGTGCCATTTTCAAAGATCTTTCCCAGTTCTAGGTCCTTGAATTTACTGAAAAAGGGCCTTGAAAGTCCTGGAAAAGTCCTTGAATTTCACCTTCACCAAAGGGTGGACACCCTGATGGACGTTAAAATAAGTTTCAAATTTAATTGAAGATTTGGTATTTTCTAGCCAATATATATTTTGATATTCCAGTTTATAAGATTTCGATAGTGATTGACAGTTTGTGCCACAATCGGAAATTATTGATTGCCGAATAATCATGGGACAATCTACCCGATACCGATTTTATAATGACGTCATAATGTCAGTCGACCGAGTAAAGGTGACGTCATTCATTTCACTTTTTTAACGATAATTTCCAACGCAACATGTTACTGCAACCAAATTTCGTTTTGTTTTTATTAGCTTCTGCCCCCCTCCCCAAAATATCGTGTTTCCCTTGGGTTAATTTTGTCGCGGGAACATATTGCGTTTAAACGCAACGTGTTTCATGATTTTTAAAGTGCGTATTTTCTCAACAATCTGTGTTACACAATCGAAAATACAGATAATTCTACCGATTATCGGTCAATCGCTTACAGTTTTCTAACACGTTAGTATGAAAATTACATGATTATCTGAGTAATAGTATTGTCACTGTTTCAGATGACTGTACAATGTTCACAAAACATTTGGTGAATACAGCTGAACTGAGTGGAGTTATAAAAGATCAAAAAAGAAAACCTTTAGAAAGAGAAGTAGACAAAGATCTGGCTCCTGCTAGCAAAAGGTGCGTTCTAATATTTTTATTATTTTATTTTCTATTTAAAACTTTAGTTAAAGACCCAACAGATTTGCAACATTGCAATGTTTCATTTACTTGTTATTGTCTGGATGTGTTCGCACTGCTTGTTCCCATCTCCCTGACAAGTTGTCAACAGCTTGTTGATGATTTACTACAATGTTGTTGAACTCAACAGAGTTGTTACAAGTTGTTCCAA
Source organism: Paramuricea clavata (assembly GCA_902702795.2). Taxonomy (NCBI): domain Eukaryota; kingdom Metazoa; phylum Cnidaria; class Anthozoa; order Malacalcyonacea; family Plexauridae; genus Paramuricea; species Paramuricea clavata. The sequence continues at coordinate 19,008 of CACRXK020003670.1, read as the reverse complement.
CAAATTGTTATCGTCCTGCATTTCAACAACTTGCCAGCACGCTGTTGAGTGACAACCTTGTAGCAACTTGATAACATAACAACATTGTTACAACTTGTTGACAATCTTGTCACAAGCAGAGACCCAGCCAGGATTAGCAATCTACCCGTCCAAAATTGCTAGGCCAGTTCTGCCCCCCTCCCCAAAATATCGTGTTTCCCTTGGGTTAATTTTGAAATCAGATCTTCATCTTCTAAAAACATGATTCTTAGAATCATGAAGTTCTTGTTAAAATCCGCTTAAAATACTAAATATTTGGCTAATACATATAGGGATTTGTAACTTCTTTGCTTGCGGACGTATGTGCGGGGATGTGCTTGTACGGTTGTATTAATTATTAAAAACAAAACAGTGGAATTTTAGCATTTTTTTGCCCGTCCACATTCAAAATACACGTCACAAGCCTGTTGCGAACACATCTTGTTATCAAGTTGTAGATTTTTACGTGTGTATGATTACACCCGTTTTCAAAATTACGCGACCAAGGACGAAAATGATATAGAGTTGACATGTCAGTTTTATGTCATTCGGTCACGAAGTTTAAACGTTGAGTTTTGCGGTTCCTTGTCGATGTATATGCTTTGTATGCTTTATATAAACAGGCTTACAATGATTTTCAAGATATTTTAGTGAGAATTATTGCAAAATTTAAGCACAAACAAAATCATAACATCACCGTTATAGTCTAGCGCGCGTGTTTTACACTGACAGCTAAATTCCCGATAAATTGTTATTTTTCAAACTTTAAAAGTTATTCACGACACATATTTCTGTAGTGATGGTTTGTATTGTGCTTTAGTTTGTATATCTAAGTTATCTAACTCATTTTTGTTCAGTTTTGGTATTAAATACGGTTTAAAATGTCTTTTGACAGTTTGTATACGTTTGCTATTTTTAGCAGTTTTTGTGACATAAAACTGACATTTGAAGTAAGAGTATTTTTCAGGGAGGTCGCGTAATTTTGAAAATGGGTGTAAAAGTTTGATATTTCATGTGATATTATTTCCTGCAGGAAAATGACCAGCAAGGATCTGCAGACTCAAGCTCAATGTCACGTGATCAGTTCACCATTCAGTGTCACAGGTTCAACTCAGATGTTCATGACACCAAAACGACCAATACCTCGCACCAGACCTCTGTCGGAATGTGGTAAGTAGAATGTGGACACAAGATAATCCCTGCATAGGATAGTAATAGAATGGTTTGGTAATAGGATGGCACAATAATAGGATGACACAGGTAATAGGATGGTTTAGAGTGCAATTTGGATAAAACATGCACGAGTGAGTTTTTCAAAGAGCGTCAAAATAGCACCAAATTTCACGAGAAACCATCCTATTACGTAATATATGAACAACGAGAGCGAGTGTTTCACCGGGATATCCAAACACGAGAAAACAATGTATCATACATTGTTTTCGAGTGTTTGGATATCCTGGTGAGACACGAGCTCGAGTTGTTTATATGGCTTCTCAAATGAATCGAGACGTAACAGAATGTTTTCGTAATAGAGAGGTGGTCATATCAGAGTGGTGTCGGTCTTAGCACATCATATCAATACAACTCTACATTTGTATTACGATTCACGTGTAAATTTAACAATCTCGTTTACTCTTATTAATTACTGTTTTTGCGTACAGTTTATTGCCTTCAAATATTAAAATATATACTTTCAATATTGTAGCGTCGAACGCGAAACAAGACCTCTCTCATGAAACCCAACATGTCAAGGTTGTAGACGCTCGGAACTACGAGTCCCCGGAAGGTTTACGTCCCGGCGAAATTACCCTGGAATTCACGAAACTCATGGGCCAAACTCCGGTCGGAGATAAGTACGTGTTTGATTCCCCACACAGCGCTACTTTATCATGTGATATGAAAGCCAAGAGAGCTAAGAGACAAGGACGGAATAGAGCTAATAGAAGGTTGAGTGTTCGTCTGTTTGTCAAATAAAAAATATCGAGTATTTTTTGTATTTTCTAAATGAAACTTTCAAAACACCTAGGCCTTTACGTCCAACTGAAAGATTTTATGTCCTCTTTTCAATGTGTCGATAATTTAATAATAATTTTATTTACATTTAAAGATAATTGTAATATTTTTCTCACGGCGGGTTTTAAGTTAAATCTCATGATCTAACATCAAAGAATGTATAAGTTATGTTATCAAAGAAACTGTCTCTTAAATTCATTCCAGCCAACGCTGTAACATGTGTGTTCAAGTCGTTGCGAAACATATTAAAATGTTTATTTATGTAAGGGGTTCATTCATAATATTTGTGTGCAGTGGCGGACACTGGAGGGGGTGGGGTGAAGTAAACTTTTGATCGATAGCTGAGTAACAAAACTGTAAACTACTTTTCGACATTGAGTGCATGGTAGGCTATTTATTTAATTGTCTTTTTTTGTTAGGAATTCGTCCGGAGCTACAAGATGTTTCTCTTCGTCGCCGCGATCAAGGAACAAGGTATGTATGGGGCAGCTGTCAAAATGTTCCTATTTTTGCATGGGAATTTTACTCAAACGCAGCGCAACCAGGGGGGAGGGTACACCTTTTCAAAAGTGGGAAAAAGAGGGGGCTAAGCCGGTAAATTTTTTTGAAAATTTAGAGAGAAAATTACGAAAGTGTTAAAAAGAAGCGGTAATTAGGTTTATTAAAAATATGAAGAGGTTATTATATTAGGTCCAAAAAAAGTTTTAACCAAACTGGTTAATAAACTAACAGACTATCAAACTCACGCACCGAATATAAAGCGGATGCCAAAACTTCGTTTGGGCACCCCAATTTCGAATGTAACTTACTTTACAATGAGCTCGCGAGCGTCAACTCGGGCTACTGGACTCAGGTCAAGAGCTTGGTGGTCAGAGAGCTGCATCGCAATCGCAGGACCGCAGATTCGATGCTTGCCGGAGGGCCAGTGGTTGCAGCTTCTCCGGGTCAGGTCTATAATGTATAATTTTGAAAACCCTGGTGCTAGTGAGCTTTGCTGTTTTTAGTTTCGGATCAATCGAGTTCCCTAGACGAATACCACCTGAATGAAATGTTCTCAATCCTAAATTTTGTTTACATTTTGGAGTAACCTGCAGGCCTAAATAATTATTTTGCTTGGAAGACAAATGTCCTACCGAGACAAAAATTTGCCGGACATTTGTATCGGTTTTTGGCGGACAATGGACAAAGTAATATTTTTTCTTAAAATAGCACGATGTATTTCGGCTGATCATGTCAGTCAGGCTAGGAGAAGCAGGAAATAATTTTTAGTTCTCGTCCAATTTTCGTTGAAATTCAACCACTACTTGATCGATTTGTCCTTGGCTGGTCCATTTAAACTGTTCGATACCATTCGAGTGAAACATAACCTAGTAGCAGGTAATAAACTTAGTGTGACTTTAAAGTCTTTCTTCCCTTTTTAGCCACTGAAGAAAAACACACCCAAGGAAACGCCCTTGGCACACGGAGGCAGACATGGATCAAGTGGGTCAACGATGGACGAGAATTGTAACTTGATCAATGGAGGGAGTTCGTGGTTGAAAAACCCAGAGAAAAGTACTCCCCGCAGAAACACCCCACCCTTGCCGCATCTAAAAAAGAAACCAGAATTTCGAACAATTTTTACGGAAAATGTTTTCTAATATTTTACATTGTTGCAAAATGGCACAGTCATCTAATTAATTATTAAACAGACGATAGACCTTTTAGAAAAGGAACACTGGTTTGAAATCTAGACTGGATAAATGAAGCCAATTAGGGACGGGCTATTAAATTTTTGAGGGGGAGGGGAGTTTGGGCAATTTTTTGCGAGTCTATATTTTTAATCCTTGACACATACAGGTGTTAGAAATACTAGAAAAGATGCAGGCAAGTTCAATTACGTTCCCATATATATTAAAAAGCATTTGATCTTGGCTGTTAGACCAATTAGATGAATTACATCCTGTAATCATGCTATCATGAACGTTGAAATAATATTTGCAATCCGCACTCAATACTTGAAAACCTTGGGGGGGGGGGGTCCGGTGGAAAATTTTGAAATCTAGGGTCTCGGGAATTTTAATGCAAAATTCCTGCATTCTGGGAGACTACTTGGTAGTGATGTCTATGTTTATTTAACTCGAAAGATGTTTAAAAAAAAACTTGAAGATCTACACGAAATGTTTTTTTTTTTGGGTTTTGTTGTACACGTTATTTTCAATCGGGTTAAGGCTATGCTCGAATTGTTTCCCCCCCCCCTTTCAAAAATCTAATGGTCCGTTCTTTAAATATTATTTGACAGTAAACCAATTGATATTGTCGACTGTATACAGCTATTTCAACTAAGGCTGTCCCCGAGCAAAGCGAAAGAGTCCAATACATGCGCGAAAGGCTTGGTGGGAATCGCTAAAAATTCAATTAAGGTTGTCCCCGAGCATAACGGAAAAGTTGAATACGAGCGCGAAAGCACTTTGTACTAACGTATCCCATTCTGGAAGGCAAAATAAAGAGGCTCGTTGTTCTTGGAGCAACTTTCTGGTGATTGACAGTACAATACTAGGCATATTCATAATCTTCCTTTCTTTGCTTTATGGAACGTGTCATTTATTTCCTTTGGATGCAAAGCCGACACTATGATTTGGCTTATAGAAATGCACCATTACCAAAATAAACTGAGCAATTTCTAATTCTATAGACCATCTGAAGATATACAGTCTACCATCATAGTAGGTTATCAGTCGGTTTAAATCCAGTGTTGTTAAAAGATCAGTAAATAAAACTGGGAGGCGAAGCGTAATTTAAAAATTGCAATTTTGTAGAAATTTATAAATAATTGCTACGGTATATAGTAGATGTATTTTTATAGTAGTAGTTCCTATATAGTAATTCCTGTTGTCTATGTTTATGAAAAATTTGGATTAAATATTTCTGTTGAAATGAATGTCCCATTTTTTTCATGTGTAGATATCTCATATTGGGACTTCAGCTCATATATCTGAGACTATATATATAGAGCTCGTGCTATAATTGTCGGCTAATCTAAATATGGTGTTGACAAGTTAAATTGCACGAGGCGTACCTGATATGAACAGGTTTTTTGATTTTCTGAAACAAAATTGAACAGTGTTTCCAGCTCGTCAGTTCTTTAGAAAGATGAGTTATAAAGTTTTGTCTTTTATTGTCATAATCTGAAGTGCAACATAAAAAAGACATCGAATCGAAAAGGTTTTACTTTCTGTCTAGCCTTAATTAAAACAAGCAATGATTTAGTTAAAACTCTATACCACACGTATTTGTTCAGTTTTATTATATGCCTGCAAGGTCTCCCATTTCAGTCTACCAGAATTTTTAATTACAATGTAGCTTTGGAACGAATTCATAAACGAGCAATGGGGATAATCTACGACTACGTTACCGTATAAAGTCGCTCTGGAATTGTAGACTGGTTGCGCAGAAACAAATTGGTTATTAATAATGGCCTCTCTTCCTTTTGAAATTTGGCAGGGAAAAATGAATGAGGTCACACCATTGAACTGAATAGAACTGCAACGCTAACTCCAACCGCAAATTTGAAGCCAAACTTGAAGGCCAGTCCCAGTCTTTTCACGCATGCGAAAAGCGCTCAATAAGTCAATCATGACATAAATACGCGCTAATGAAATGTATATAAATTTCCACTCGAAAATTTCCATCAACACCCTTCAACTATAGAATCGAGGGAGATGCACTCGATATTTACCCATAATCTAAAAAAAACTGGCAGTACCCTATATAATAATAATAACACTTTATTTATTGAAGATAAACAGATAAAGTTACAACTTTTTTCCAATCTGGTCCTCCTAAACTCTATAGACACAACAACAACACCAAACATGAGTCATGACTATTTTCAGTACTTCCTAGGAGTATGAACAAATGAAATCAATGGGTATTAATGTAAAGTATTAACCAGTACTACAATTCAGTTGTTCATACCTCGAGAAAGCCCCAATTTTCTAATTAGGCAATTTTCTATAACTATGTTTAAAGTACTATTTACAACATGAGCGGCCGTGTTGTATCGGATATACAAACTCGAGCCGAAGGCGAGAGTTTGTATATCCGATACAACACGGACGCGAATGTTGTAAATGACTTAAAAAACGACTCATCTTATGAGTTCATTGCCGAAGTAATTTTAAAAATAAACGTTGTCTAAGCCGAGAAAATCAAAGTTAAAGTTTATGTAAATCAGCATGAATCTGTATCACGCTTAGGATTTTTCTTTGTGTTTTCTTCATGAATTATTAATGAGTTTTTTAATTATATTTACATAATAGTATGTCGAAATACGTTGACACACAACTCACAAGTGTCTAAAGTGACATTATAAACATGACAATATTTGGCACTTTCTCCATGTACAAACAGATGTGCACCCGTACGTTCCGCACGTTGTAACCAATAATACAGGTTAGAGGTTAGGGTTGGGATTAGGATTGGGGTTATGGTTAGG
>CACRXK020003670.1:0-10000 GCA_902702795.2 Paramuricea clavata | reverse complement strand
TACATTTTACAACTCTATTTATAATATCAGCTAAAATCTCCGCGCCAAAGCATTGACGCGCGCATTCCTGAGGTTTCCGCGCTTGGCAGCCAAAAAGCGGGGTTTGCTGCGTTGGCTTCTTACGATAACCTAATCTTTGTCCATCCGTTCATTAAAGGTTTTGGCAAAAACAACTACATATTTTGCCCACAAACATCTTCTTACTTTACAATCTAACTTATATTTCTTACATACAATTAACGCAACTTTTACAACAAACGTAAAGTATTATTACCCGCGAACCAATGAGTCAAATTTAAGAAACAACCCACTGTTAGAAAGCTGAATGGCTACGCTTTAAAATGAATGTAAACTTTAACGTTTTCGTCTATTATTTGTTTAGCAATTTACATTTCAGTCGAGGATTGCGCTTTTTTTGATACACCCTGTATACTGTATCAGGTCTGGTACTCTGGTGTTGTTTCATAAACCACTGAAATTGCACCAGTGTAGATAAGTTTTATCGTTGATCTCCTCTTCACGAATTACAACCCAGAAAGGGTGAGATGAAAAAGTTAATCTCGCATTTGAAAGTACGCATGCGACGTCCAGACGTCCAGTCTAAAGCACTCTTGCTCGCGGCTATATAAAATTAGGTGTGGTCGGTTAAGGAATTGGGCACGGTTCAACTACAATTTGTGAAATTCGTATCCATTGTTGTTCCTATAAGTTAAACGCTCGATCCGGGATGGCTACTCTAGCGTTGGTGATTTACTCTAACAAAATTGTGAGATTTCGTAGCCATGCAAGTCCTCACGGGCCAGAAATTAAAACAATTTATCTGGAATATCAGCCAAAATGTTCGAGAACTGAGATTTGTGTGGGCAAGAGGGTCGGGATACTCTTGGCTGCATGCCAATCTTGGCACCTCGAATATTTCGCAAAACATCCACTATTGTTATTTGTGGTGATAACTGTTTGGTAATCAGCAAGTTATTAACATGAATTTTGTATTTTAGTGTTTTACTTGGAAATAAAATCAAGTTCATACCAGATCGCCTGTTCGATCTTCCTAATCTGGAAAGAATGTAAGTGCATGTTTGAAATAGTGGCTAAATTAAAAACTTTGACCACTAGGAGGGTTATAATAATGTTTTATTACTGCATGCACTCATATACACACTTTTCAGGGTGTATAAAAAAACTGAACAGATTTGAAATTGCTCTTAATTTCGCAAAACGGCCATTACTATCCAGTTTTTTGTTGCATGCCATATATGGCATGCAACTTTCATATGGCTCTAAATTTCGTGTCGTCGTGAGCGGTGAGCGGTGAGCGTACCAGTCACGTGGCAGATTCGTAAAATACGACAAATACCGAGTTTTTCCGACGAGCATTTTCATGCCGGGTTTTCGTCGGGGAAACGCAAAGGAATATTGATTATTCGCCGAAAATTTACATAATTGAGCGCTTCAGAAAAATAAGTCGAGGTAGGTAAAGCTTTACTGTTTTTAGCTTACCTTATATTCTGTTATTTGCTGTGATTTTGGAGCCCTTGTGCTCGCACTGATAGTGATTATTTATCAATTATCAGGCGTTTGTATTTATATATCGTGAAAACCTCAAAGCCGCGAACGCTCTCAAAATACTCGATTTTTATATACTCAAACTGTAACGGAGCCATTGTGCTCGCACTGATTATATTGTGTGCAAAGCTTCAAAACTATAGCACATTTTGTAAATAACATGATATATAAATATCAAACAAAATTTGAATTATAAATAGTATTTTATATACATACTATTGAAATTTAATACAATGAAATAGCAACCATTGTGAAGTACGCATAAGATTCAACATGACATTCAACATGACATTCGATGTAGTGTAAATTAACTCATTTCAATCACTCAAACGTCAAAATGATAAATAATCATTTTCAATCTATTATAGTAATTCACCGTTTTCACGGTTTTTTATACCTTTAAATAAAGCTAAATCTAAAGGAAATAACGTTATTTAGTTATAAATTTGATAAAACCTTGACCCACCTTGTTATTGTTATTATTACTGTCGCTTGCAACTAACTATTAACGGTTGCTCATAAAAATATTGCCTATATGCGTGTTTCTGCTGGGGTCTGCATTATAGGCTAATTCGCATGAGAATCTTAAAGGGGCCCCACAGTCATTTTTTAGTCAAGTAAGTATTGTTTACATTTTTTTTGTTATTGTCGCTACTTGACATGCGCATCACGGCATGTACACACGTAAAAACGCGCAGGTTGATGCAATACTGATGAAAACAGGATTGAACAATGTTTTGCTGCCCACATTGTTCATAGCTGTCAACAATATTGAACAATGTTGTTACACCCGATTCAGGCTCAACAATACTGTTCAATATTGTTGACAAGTGTGAACAACATGGGCACCAAAACATTGTTCAATCCTGTTGAGCAGCGGGCTCGGCGTTTTTTTGCCGTGTATACATCTTCCGGTGTGCGGAAGTACTCATATTCATGGATACTGCATGTAAGATACAGCCAAACGAATCTCCGTGGAGTCCCCTACTTAAGGTGGCTTTTCGACTAAAAAATGACTGTAGGGCACCTTTAAGTTTCCTTATTTTGACATAACAGTTATTTTTCAATAAATATATTGATATTTTAAACTTAATTGAATCGAAATTTTAAGTTTCACGCCAGTTGTATCCAATCAAGATTTATATAAGCGCTATAGCGCTTCATAAGTTTCAGGTGGCATGCAACATGTACGCACTGAGTACCTATTTTTAGAGTTGACTCCGATTTGTCAGGAAAGTGCGATACGCGGGATGGTTTTAAGGTATACAATCAAACCGGTCACGGCTTATGAACCCGTTTCGTTTTTGGAAGCCGTTCGTTCAAGAATCCAGGAACTTCTGAATGGATTACGCGGTAATTTATCCAGGAACGTTCGGTTAGAATTAATTTGTCTGATGGGGAAAGAAGAAATCGGGAATGAAATAGAAAAAGATGTATCGTTTACGACGGGGAATTATAAACTTTACGGTGTGGATACGATGACGGACGATATTTGGGAAAAAATGATAGAGAAAGTTTTGGAACAATTTTCAAGATATCAGAAGGAAGGAAGTGGATGGTTTTTGAAAAGAGTTCAGCGTCTAGACATTCACATCGGAAAATTTATTCCGTTGAAGGGAAAGGGATAGACGATCTCGCTTCCGAAATTTATAAGGAACAAACATGCATTGATCAACATGAAAAATACAGACGATCAATGTTTTAAATGGGCGGTGACTCGATCGTTAAATCCCGTGGGTAAACATCCAGAAAGAATTACGAAAGAACTTCGTCAGCAAGCGGAAGATTTATATTGGAAAGGTGTTGAATTTCCAACTCCGGTCGATGGAAAATCTATCAACAATTTCGAGAGAAACAACTGTGTGAACGTTAACGTGTTTTCGTGGGACGAAGACGAAGGATTTTATCCGATAAAAATCAGTAAATGTTTTTCGTCGGGTGGAAAACGTACGATACGTCTTTTTATTTGGGAGGAACATTATTATATCGTCAAGAATTTCTCTAGACTAGTAGGCTTCCAGACGAGCAACCACGGACATGTCAAATATTTTTGCGATAAATGTCTGAATGGATTCGGAAGAAAAGATCTTTTAGAAAATCATCTGAAATGGTGTTTGAACGAAGATCAGCAGATGGACGTGTATCCAGAAGAAGGTTCCATTTGTAAATTCGAGGGAGAAAGAAGGATGCAAATCCATCCGTACGTGATCAGTAGCAATACGGAATCTTTTTTGAAAAAGAAGAAGGAGACGATCGAGAGGTTCGAAAAAGACAACAATCCCCAAGGTTCGGGAAGGATACAATTACAAGATCATATCATGAATTCCTATTGTTTTCATACGGTGAGTACGAACGATAATAGGATGAAGTCCGAGACGGTTCAACGAACATCGGTTCACGAACTGCAGTGTATATCCGATAGGTTCGTGAACGATCTCGTTGGAAAAGTGCGTGAATTTTTCTAAAGACTCACGATCCCATTTCCATGGAGGAATTATCAGACGATCAGAAAAGAAGTCATTTAGGAGAAACTTGTTGTTACGTGTGTCACCAAAAATTCACCGAAGAGAATCACAAGGTACGAGACCATTGTCATTACACGGGAAAATACCGAGGTGCCGCATGTAACACGTGTAATTTAAAAATGCAGGTCCCATCGTTCGTTCCGGTGTATTTCCATAATCTCGAAGGATACGATGCCCATCTAATCATCCGTGCACTTGCGAGAATTTCGGGTAGATTTAAATGTATTTCCAAGACGGAACAGAAGTACATTTCTTTTTCGAAGATGATTTTAGTGGGTCCTTTTACGGACGAAGAGACGGGGAAGGAATATAGCAAGACCGTGGAAATTCGGTTTTTGGATTCGTGTAAGCTGATGCAGTCATCGTTGGATAAACTTGCACAGGGATTGGAGAATAAGACGGATTTTATAAAGTTAGATCGGTACTGTGTGGAAAAGGGATACACAGAGGAACAACGAGATTTACTGAAACGGAAGGGAGTGTATTCTTACGAATATATGAACAATCACGAAAAGTTTAACGAAAGATGTCTTCCACCCAAAAAAGAATTTTACAGCGGATTAACGGGAGAAGATATCAGCGACGAACAATACGAACGTGCCAGGATTGTATGGAAGTCGTTCGACATGAAAAATATGCTGGATTATCACAATCTGTATTTGGTTACGGATACGTTGATATTATCGGACGTGATCGAGAATTTTAGAAAACAAAGTCGTAAAACATACGGATTGGATCCGTCATGGTATTACACGGCTCCGGGATTATCGTGGGATGCATATTTGAAAAAGACTAGGATCATTTTACAATTGATTACCGACCCGAAAATATACGAATTTATCGAAGAGGGAATTCGCGGTGGTGTAAGCACGTCGGTGATGCGATACGGTACGGCCGATAACAAATACGTGGGAATTTCCGAAATTCCGGAAGAGGTTATAGAGTTGTTGAAAGAATTAGATTTGAAGATTCGGAACGATCCCACCGAGATTCACAAAAAAGTTTTAGGGTTTGAGAACAAACTTTGTAAATTTTTATGGGATTTTAGTCAAGAGGACGACGACAAAATCATGACGTACGTTACAAGAAATCTAACGCGATGGGTAACGAGTCTTCGGAATCCAAAAACCGACGTACCATCTACGTTCGTCCCGTATTTGGATGCGAATAGTTTGTATGGGTATGCCATGAGTCAACCGTTACCTTACGGTGATTTCGAATGGATGACGAATTTCGAAAAAGAGTGGGACCGGCTTCCGGAAGGAAAAAGTTGTTTTGTAAAAGTGGATTTAAGGTATCCGAAGGAATTTCACGACTTTCATAGCGACTATCCACTTGCACCCGAAAGAGTAATGACAGAAAGCGATATTCCAAAATTGGCTCCGAATTTACGAGGTAAAAAAGAATACGTCGTCCACGCAAGAAACTTAAAATTTTATTTGGATCACGGGTTGGAATTATTAAAAATTCACGAGGGAGTCATGTTTTCGGAACGACCGTCGTTGGCCGAATATATTCATATGAATATCGAACTTCGTAAAAAAGCTACGACGGATTTCGAAAAAGATTTTTATAAGTTGATGTGTAATGCTGTTTTTGGAAAGACGATGGAAAACGTAAGAAACCGTACGGATATCCGTCTGGTGAATAACGAAAAAGATTGGAATAAATTAGCGAGAAGACAGAATTTCGAAAGGGCAACGATCTTTTCGGAAGATTTGTTAGCGACCCACATGAAAAAGACCGAGACTTGTTTGGACAAACCCATTTACGTGGGAGCCGCGATCTTGGATCTGAGTACAATTCACATGTATAAATTTTTCTACGATCACCTGAAACCGAAATTCGGTGAGAACGTGAGATAGTTGTACACGGATACGGATTCGTTCATCTTACGTGCAAAAACCGAAGATTTTTTCAAAGGTATTTCGAACGATGTAGACTAATGGTTCGATACGAGTAATTTTCCAAAATCTCATCCGTCGGGAATTCCGTGTGGGAAAAATAAGAAAGTATTGGGAATGATGAAATTCGAAACGGAAGCCGATCAGATTGTTGAATTCGTCGGTTTGCGAGCAAAGTTGTACGCATACAAATTGGAGGACGGTAAGGAAGGAAAAAGGGCGAAGGGAATCAAGAAAGCAACGATCAAGAAAACATTAAGATACGAAGATTTTAAGACTTGTCTTTTCACGCGCGAAAGGCAATGGCGTGACATGGATGTGATTCGAAGTTACAAGCACGATCTTCGTACGGAAAGGATCACGAAAGTGGCATTGTCCGACTACGACGACAAGAGACACGTTTGCAAGGATAGAATCCATACGTTGGCCTGGGGTCATAAGGATATTTCTGCGAGTAAGACTTGAATTTACTGTAAATTCAAGTGTGCCCTGCGAGTAAGACTCGACAGTAACTTCCAGTAAATTTTGAGAACGTTCTGTAGAACATGGTGAGTAAGACTTGACAACAACCTCCAGTAAATTTCGAGGACGTCCTGTAAAACGTGGTGAGTAAGATTGCAGTAAATTTTGAGACCGTTCCATAAAACCTAGCAAGCAAATTTTAAGGAAACACGGACAAATTCCAAGATTTTTTCTTGTATATAATAAAGAAATGACAGAATCAAAATCTTCGGACCCAGCGACGATAATCACGACGAAACCATCGAAAAAATAAATGATCCACGTAAAATAGCGTTAGGTAAAAAATTGGCTGCGATCAGTTTACTGGCAAAGGCAACCAAAAAGGTAATATTGGAAGCGGAATTAAGGGGACACGATATGAGTGAGATTCTAGTAAATTTCCAGTACGTCCTGTAAGAATTTACAAGTAAATTCCTAAGATTTTTTTTTCATACAATAATAAAGAAATGTCAGAACTAAATCCTTCGGACCCAGCGGTGGCCGTCTCGAAATTACCGGAACAACCGAAAAAAATCAAAGATCCACGTAGAGTAGCGGCAGGAAAAAATTGGCGGCGATCAGTTTACAGGCAAAAGCAGCAAAAAAAGCAGGATTAGAAGCGGAATTAAGGAAAAAGTGTATCGCCGAACACGATGAAACTTCGATGTTTTCCCTAGAAAAACTATGCATGATCTTTGGACTTGGAATCGGTCTTGGATTCTTGTATCTCGCATGGCAAGGTCGCGAGGAGAAAAAAAAGAGTCTCGCGAAAGTGGACGATGATGTTTGGTGTAAATAGCGAGCAACATTTGACATTTGATATAGTTAGTATTAAGTTCTGTTATGGTTTATATAGACATTTAAGTGATGACATTTTTGAGTGACGTTATAGACGTTAGTTGTATCAGTATTTTGTAAGAGAGACACGCGAGAGTAAAGAGACGGTTTAAAGGACGGATAGTTAGAGAGATTAACGTAAAATTGTAGTCAGAGTCAAGTCCTGCAGGGATCTATCCTTCAGGTACAGATGTTTAATTGTTTTATATGTTATATTTGTAGTATTGTGTTATTAGTCAATTTTACCATGTTATGTCGCGAAAATATGATTGGAATGCATGTGTTTTAGCCTTTATACTTATACTAGGTAACTTTCATTTTGTATAGAATATATTATCTCATTAAATATTAAAAGAAATCCCTGTTCGACTCAGTAAAACAGTCAGTGCCAATCAACTTCTGAAGGTTATGTGTGCCGATTAGCAGGCAAAGGCGAGTGTTGGTACAAGTAATTTGAGAATCAAAGACGACAGTATTGCGTGACATTGAACATTGAATAATTGAACATTGAAAATTGCGAAATGGTCGAACCAGAAGTACAAATAACCCTTAGTTCAGAAAATACTGACCCAGAGCAGCAAGTTGCAATTAAAAGCAAACGCCGACAACTTAGAGCTCGAATCACTCGTTCTATAAAACGTATTAGGGAATTTATTGAACAAAACAATCACAATAAAACACGATTTGATAAAGAGATGGCAGAATTGAGGCGCGATTTTGAAAGCGCACGCGAGTTCCACACGCAATTATATGATTTCGCAGACGAATCCCAATTACCAACGATGGACAAGTGGGAAAACGATCTAACGAACGATGTTTATTCGATCGAAGAAGAAACTGAACATTATTTAAGTACGATTTCGTTGCCCGAGGCATCACAAACCTCGCAAATCCAAAGTACTTCACAAAATATGCAAAGTATGCAGACTCCCACTGAGCCTGAGATTGAACCTGAGACTATACCTGTGTCAAGTATTGAAAATAATCCAGCAAACGAAATATCTGAAGCCCCACAAGTCTCTCCCATTTCAGTAGAATCTGGTCAAAATACAATAAATACGAATTTATCCTCCCCAACAACACCTTGCCCCTTTGACGCATGGATAGACGATTTGGTAGAGTTTAAAGAAACTGTTTTGCCCAAATCATCTCAAAGTGTTTCTGTAGCTGACGCACTTTATAAATTAGAAGCGAGTAAAGATATACCGACCATTAAACTGCCCAAATTCAGTGGAAATGCGCTCTTCTATGCCGATTTTATTGGTCGATTCAAAATTCATATTCATGACAAACCGCACTTGACAGATGACATGCGAATGATTCAATTAAAAATGCACGTTACCGGAGATGCCGAACGCGCGATTTCGGGACTTGGGTCCAAGGGTGTTATGTATGCGACAGCATTAAAGATTTTAAAGGAACAATTTGGACAGCCAAGTACTATAGCTCGTTCTTTGGTAAATCAACTTACCAAGGGAGACAAGATTCAACGTAACGATAGACGCGCGCTTCGAGAACTTTCGATAGACTTAGTTAATTGCGTAGCAACCATGCATCAAGTCAAGTACTTCGCTGACGTCAACGCCAGTGACAACCTCCGAAAGATAGTAATGAGATTACCGGATTATCTCATTCAGAAATGGAAAAGCGTAGTAATAGATATTAGAGAGAAACAAAGACCCCCAACGGTTGAAGATATTAGTACCTTTTTGCGAAAACAAGTAAAGGCGGAATTTGATCCCGACTTTGGAGATATGTCTCTAAAACCTCCCAAGTACGACCCGCGAAAGGCGAAGCAAGAGAAAGACACGGAATTAACGCAGCACAAAGGAACGAGCATTCGAAAGCCTTGAAATGTTATGTGTGTAATGAAGACCACAAAGTGATAGAATGTCCTACCTTGGCTGATTCTACCGTCCCAGAACGTTTCAACCTAGTGAGAGAGGCAAGATTATGCTTTTCTTGCCTGAATAAAGGTCACGTGACGAGAGACTGTAGATCGAAGAAAAAATGCGAGAAAAATGGATGCACAAGACTTCATCATCAGCTGTTACACAAAGAGCCTGGAACAATGAGCGGTATATCATCAGTGCTGGACAAGGGAAGCATTCTACCAGTTGTTAGAGTTTGTTTCAGAGCACCAAACGGTCGAACACGCGAAGGAAATGTCCTCATCGACAGCGGCGCAGGTACCACAGTAATTCGAAAGGATTTTGCCCGATCACTTGGTCTGCAAGGCAAACGAGAAAAAATTGACCTAGCCCTTGTTGGAGGAGAAAGAGTTGAACAACCCCAAAGCAGAAGAGTGACCTTCTCAATCTCAGCACTCAACGGAGCAGAAAAGCAGAGAATAGAAGCCCACGAAATCGAGAAACCGTTTTAAGTGTCCCACGTTTGGATCGTCCGTGGTTGAAATCATTTGCACACCTTCGAGACATCGACTTCTCGCATAAAGCTGGTCCAATTGATCTTATCTTAGGTGTCCAGTTCAGTCATTTGCACGCAGAAGATGAAGTACGTCAAGGCCGTCAATTTGAGCCTGTTGGAAAAAGAGCGAAGCTAGGATGGTTTGTCATCGGTTCTGATAGTTCACAGAAAATGTCCAAAGTATGTTCAATAAGTTTTGTCCAACCCGTCAACCTAGAGAAATTCTACGAGTTTGAAACC
>CACRXK020003669.1:703-35107 GCA_902702795.2 Paramuricea clavata | reverse complement strand
TCCTCAATGTATTCAGCAACAGTCAGGGATTGTCTGGATATTAAATATAGATATAGCTATTTACTGTGATAGCACAATATAGATAATACAAAGGAAGGATAGTTCTCCTATTAAGCCTGAAAGCCATAGAACTTAAATCAATATTAGCTAAATGGGTCAATATACTGTATTGATACCTTCTCAATACATCTGACAATACATTAACAATATAATATTTACATTGTTAACGTATTGAGAGGGCATCAATATTGACTCACTTAGCTAATATTGATATAATCGCCAAAGCAAGTTCTCTAGCTTTGTATGAGAGAACAATCCTGCCTTTGTTCTATCTACTGTATATTTCATACCTTCTTGTAGCCTGTATATATCATGATTTCGACAGTTCGACTTGCTTAGATCACATATTATGGCATTATTAATTGCTTGAAAATATAATCTGTAAATATACAAGGCAATATCACTAAGTTTTAACGTATTTTAATAGCAATATATTGTTGAACCTTTCACACAAATATACATGCGGCCAACGCACGGCGGTTAAAATATACATGAATATATTACTATTTATGGCACATATTTACACACGAAACTTAAAAATATTGACATAGTTGAACACTTACATTTAAAATTATTGTCTTTATCTTCAAAAATTGGAGTATTACTTCTTATTTTCTTCAATATGTTAAGAAATCTTGGCTATATCAACCGACGTTAAAATAAAATTTCCAAAGGACGCGCTCGGAGTGTGCTCGCTAAGCCTTATGGGAGCCCATATTTGGCAACGCGATTGACTGAACGCACTGATCTCAATAATGTGAACAATCCAGTTCAAATAATCCTGTATCTCTGTTTTTCGACTGAAACTCTTAATTCCATCTTCAAAATTCTAGCTGTCTTGTAATATCTTCCTTGCATGCCAATAATTAAAGAATTTACGACGCGATATAAGGTACATACATATTTTAAATATTTTAGTTCTGGAGACTAGACCTCCCCACATGCCCTCCCAAGGCACACGAAAATACATTAGATCACTATAAACTCAGTTTATACTCAGTTTATGACTTTATGACAGACCAACTATTAAAGTAGTATTTTTTTAGGTAATTGTATATTCATGTCAATTGCTAAAACTCCACCTCTTTTCACTATTCATTCCCATAAATAGCCAGCCTAACCCCCCCCCCCCACCGCCCCATACGTGGAGTCGTGGAGATTAAAAGATGATTTATGGTGGTGTGGTTCCTGCTTGAATGCATACTATATGTTGAAATGACTGTGATAAACAATTCAATGTTTGGTCTGTACAGTGCTGTATATAGTATACTATATAATCAGTATAAATATGTAAAAATAAGATGCATTTTCTAATCTTATTAACAAAGATTATGACGTACTGAACTAATATTGCCTATAAATCTATAATTGCCTATAACTGTTTTGTCTTTTGAGCAATTATTATTGGTTTATAATTTAACTCATTAATGGTTGACATGATTTGCCACGTACAAAGTTTATGTATTATGATTAGTATTATAAAAATATTTAAAACAACCTGCATGGCTATTGTTATCAGTATTGGCTAAACACCCAAGATAACAACCTATTAAAATTGTCATACAATAATTTTTTGAACTACTGAGTATTTTACAAAATACAAAACAAGTGAAACTCCATTGATAAATATAAAAATGTTATCGATCTTTAGAGTTTCGTTCACTTGTTTTTATATTAGTTGTATTGTTCAAGATTAACCAAAATATAATTGGTTATTTAACCTATTTACTTTGGTCAATTGGTTAAATAACCTATTTATATTAGTTGTACCCAAATGTTAGAGATTAACCAAAAAATAATTGGTTATTTTAACCTATTTATTTTGGTTATAACCTATTCAATTGGTTAAAACAACCTATTTATATAAGTGATAACCTTTACAAATAGGTTATTTTAACCTATCAGTTTTTACAGTGCACATAAAGAAAAACTTACTGTAGAGAACAGCCGATATATTTCGTTACCCCTGCCAGAAAATAGCCAAGTACATTCATCTTTCAATGTAGCGGATCGACTGAACATTAAGTCTTGTGATGAGAAAAGTGAATTTTCGGTTTATCCTTCGGCTCAATGACCGGTGGCAGTTAGCTGTACGGCCGGCTAAGTTTAAACCGTTATAATATACAGTACATCATTACTGCTTTCATTCTTTCAATTCGTTTTGAATATTCGGAATCATTCACAATATTATAAAACTGTATAAGGTGGCTGTAGAACTATAAATGCTGTAGAATGAAATAAATAAAGAAAAGTAAGTTTTCAAATCGCGGTATTTGCCGATAAATCGGTAATCGCTACAGAAAAACAGAACAAATTACAGTATTAAAATCACAACAAACTGCGGAAGTGGGACAATTTTTGTATTTTTACTGTAAGACATGTAGAACATGTACGAAATCCATACAGAAGTGTGTGTGTATTCTATACTTTTGAAACAACTAAATCAGACTTCGGAAAATTTGATCGTATTAAAGCTGCTTTTGGGAATTTAGATTTTAGGTCTTCGTTTTACATGTACCTACCCTGCGAGCAGAGCCTTATTTTCGTTTCTACCCAGACCAGTAAATATTTTTGAGTTTTGAATTTTGTGTATAAATCAACACCAACGCCTCAAAGGCGAAAAGGAGGGCAAGATTGTTATAATTGCTATTGTAAACATGAGCCGTTTCGAGCATCAACATAAAATTGAAACGAGTAATTTTTACACATCTGATTGACTAAATTCAGGAAGCCATTTAAGTGTACGCGTATTTGTTACAATTCCGATCAACTCTGCCGTGCTGTACGGCAGAGCCAGAGGCAGAGTAAATTGTAAACAAATTGTAAGCTTGTGAGAATCAAAGTTCAAAACTCAAAAATATTTACTGGGTACATGCATGTAAAACAAAGACCTAAAATCTAAATTCTCAAAAGTAGCTTTAATACTATCAAATTTTCCGAAGTCTGATTTAGTTGTTTCAAAAGTATAGAACTGATACACACACACTTCTGTATGGATTTCGTACATGTTCTGCATGTCTTACAGTAAAAATACAAAAATTGTCCCACTTCCGCGGTTTGTTGTGATTTACTGTAATTTGTTCTGTTTTTCTGTAGCGGTTACCGATTTATCGGCAAATACAGCGATAAAACTTCTACTTATTCTACAGCATTTATAGTTCTACAGCTATCTTATACAGTTTTATAATATAATAGTGAATGATTCCGAATATTCAAAACGGATTGAAAGAATGAAAGCAGTAATTATGTATAACGGTTTAAACCGGCGTAGGCCGTACAGCACACTGCTCACTGGTCACTGGGACGAAGGATAAACCGAAAATTCACTTCTCTCCATGACAAGCTTTTATAATGTTCAGTCAATCCGCTACATTGAAAGATGAGTACTTGGCTATTTTTTGGCAGGGATAACGAAATATATCGGCTGTTCTCTAAGTGTTTCTTAATGCGTTGGCCATCGGAATATAATATAACTACATAACTCATAAGCTTGATAGATATGAGATAACGACTTTCACAGGCACAATCCTATTTTAAATACTATGGCTTTTGGCAGTTTTGCATCATATGTGCAGTAAAAGCCCCATTTTTCTACTTCCTCAACGTGTAAAACGCGAAAAAACTTTATTAGTAAGAACAAAAATTTGTAATAGTAAACAGTGTATTTTATTATAAAGGATTTTCGTTTTTCTACTGCTCCGTAGTTCGTGTGCTCCGTGCTCCGTGTGCTCCGTGCTCCGTGTGCTCCGTGTGCACCCGTGCTCCATGTGCTCCTTACTCCGTGCTCCGTGCTCCGTGTGCTCCGTGCTCCGCGTTTTACTAATAGCCTAAAACAATTGCTCGAATCAACGAATGCCTCGAAATAAAGTTTTAAACGCTTTTCAGTTTAGAAGTTTGTAAAACATAGCTACAGCACAATGAAAACATAACATATAAAAAAATAGTATCACATAAATCGAGATATGCCGGTATAGGATACGAAACAAAAAGGTTTTAAAAGAACATCACAGCAAGGTTTTGCCCAACAGTCGGGATATATAGTTTTTGCTATTTGTTTTAAGTGAATGTTTCTGAGTTTTAAATAAGTTTTAAATTGTCCATGAATATATTTGACACAGTAAAATAATAAAGGAATCCTACCTTTCAAGTCAAATACAACAGTTTGTGCTTTTTTGTTTTCTGGGGACGACTCTTTCAATATTTCGTCGATTTTGAAACCGAATTTGCCGAATCATTCTTTTTGTAAAGCATTATTTACTAGTCAGGTGGTAAATAATGCGTCAGATTTACTAGTCAACTAGCCAATCAGAACGCGCGAAAGCTCATTTGATATGCATAATGTGGAATAATCTTGAGTAATAATAATCGAATAACGTCTAATAAAATACAGCAACAATGCCAATTGTATAAATTTGTTTGATTAATAACTATTGAATATGAACACTTCTACCATAGGTTTTGTTAAATTCCGGCCATCCATTGTAGGTGCAAAAATAATCAATGTTCATTCATATTTGTAATTATCTAAAGTTGATGCCTGTGAAGGAGGTTTCTTAGGAAATTGCTTACTTACTTACTAAAGGGGTACCATGCAAGCGAACTCATTCCAATGTCAACATATATAGCGCCCACTATGGAGTCACTTGGTATCAGTCCTGAAGAGCATTATTCTTTTGAAGAGCGAGTTTCTGAATACTGTGACCCACCGAGATTGTCAATATGGAGTTCACATACGGTGGAAAGATAACCAAGTGACCAAGTCACCAAACCAGACAATTACTGGCTTAGTCTAAAAAGGATATAGAATGCCTTCTAGAGGATTCCAACAAGATACGAAAACCCTGTGGGAATACGATTACATCATTCGTGAGCAGACAGTTAGCGGAAACATAGAAAATGTTGAGGAAACATCAACCACCAATGCAAGTCGTGTCCATTACTTCCAGAATATCATTTCGCCGTAAGAAGAAAATCACGAAATTGCAGTAGTCTACCACGGCTCTGTGAAATTCGAGGACCCCATCTTAATGATTTCTCGCTCGTAGTCTGGTTCATCACTTGTCGAAAATGTTGTAGACATTCTGCTAATATTTGAGTGTCACCCAACAACATTAATTGGGGATATCGAAAAGGCCTTTTGATGATTGCCATTGCAAACGAAGATCGAGATGTCTTGAGATGTCTCTGCGTTGACGCTATCACTATGGAAGATCCAAAGATTGCGATAGATCAATGGTCAATTCCAGCAATAGACTAAATTTTGATCTATGCAAGAAAAACAAAATCCATCACCACAGCTGGGAAGTGCATGTTAAATTTAGTAAAAATGTAAAATTGGAAAGTTTGGCCGCGAAATGTCGTACAATGCGGAAAATATAGCCCTGTAAAATTTGTAAATTTTGTATTAATTTGTATTACGCTCGGGAAAATGCACCATTTTTTTCCGAAAGTACTGCAATGCAAATTCTCGTACGTATTAATAAAAGAAATTAATACAAAATTTTCAAATTTCGTAGCACTATATTTTCCTCATTCTAACATGCTCGTCCTAGCTGTGGTGATGGATTTTTTCTTCTTGGCTTGATCAAAATTTAGTCTATAGCTGGAATCACCATTTGCACGGGGCGACTGCTAGCCTGCGTGCAGCCTGACTTTAAATGAGAAGTCAGCCTGCGAATCAGGGAACAATACCGTGTTCGACTGCTAGTCCATTTCAGTTAAATGCACGTTGGTCAAATTTGACAAATTATCTCCAATTTTTGCGGGCTCATATTTCCTGCGGATATCTCGCACAAAAATGGCAGCTCTGTGTAAAAAGCTTTTATTTTTCATCGGACGTCAAAATATGAGTCTGCTGTGCTGGGTGAAAATTTTCGAGTGAATATTACCGGCGTGATGAGACAATCAAACATTGCATTGAGAAACATCGTGAAGAAAACCCGAAGTTTGTACACACGTTTCTGAGTGACATTTACATGAATGATCACAGTTCTGGAGCGGGGGATGACTGTATATTAATTAAATCAAAACAACTACTAAGTGAGGGCGGATTCAATTTCTGAAAGTTCCTGTCTAACTCTCCTATTGAACAAAGAATAAGGCAAAATGAAGATACCCCTATCGATCGGTCAACAACATGCAGTTATGTTTAATGTTGTGCGTACTGAGGGTAAGTCATATTCAAAAAAAGCAACAGCCGCGTGGTAATGACTTCCTTGATGGGAGCATAAATCATATAAAAATTGTTAACGTTACTGCCAAAACAAGAGTCTTTCCGATTAATAGCCGGCGTAGGCGTTTAGTGCGGGCTGCAGGAAAGCGGTGGGCGTCGTAGAGGAATCGCCTGCCCACATGGCCATGACTAATGTGTTTTCGTCCATTAAGGGTCATTGACGTTTTGTAATTAACACCTTCACCGGTTCACCCATTGCCCAATCATAGTTGAGATTTATATTTAGCATCATGCCTGCTTTTTGCGCGGCAACTAGGGAGATTTTATGCTATTTTATTTAGACAAGACAGAGCTTTTATTCTTTAAAAGGCTACTGAACCACGGTTGTTTAACGTATTCTGCCGTTGCAAATAACAAAATTGAAACATCAAATTTTTTCCGTATCCCGTTGGAAGAGTCGCGATTACGTTTTCACCACGTAGCAAATTAATAGTCGACTTTCTCTCTTCTAGTTTCAACTGAATTTCGAGACCTAAAAGACTTGAAATATCAGAAAGAGTTCCCTCCAAAGCATTAATAGCCATATTTTTATTAGAATATATATACGCGGGCAAAATTATTGTTGACATTTGAGTTAATGAAATTGAACAATTGGAATTAAATCGAGGTTTTTTCTGTCAAAAACACATTTGCCATAGCCATTTAGGCAGTCGTTTCCTCGCTGCCGCCTTCTCTTCTCCCGTCCGCACTGAACGATTAACAAGCAGATCATCCTAAGATTAAAATTTCTTTCAGCAGTCAAACTAGCAAGACTTGTTTCAACTGTTATAGAGCCTCTGAAAAAAAGCCTAAAGTTTGATTATCCAACTTGTTGGACTGATCCTAAGCACTGTAATCGAAACAGTTCGCACTAGCACTTCAAACCTGCAGATTAAGGGGGAACTCCATACAATAGCTGATCATAAAAATTTACAAAATTTGGAACATGTAACGGCTGTTCAATCCAATATGCAGAACCCATATACTTTTCGAGTATGCAGAACTCCAGCCAGATGCTGAGACATTTTTGTTCAGTTCGGAACTTCGGACTGTAATCTGACACCATAGAATCAACAGATATATGGAACACTTGTTTTTGCCAGCAATTCTTTGTTTGCGATCACGTGACTTTTCTTCCAAATGACGGTTCAATCAAACCACTTGTGGACGATTTTCTCCACGCAGAATGGTTGCCGCTGGTTTAGATAGAATTGGTGCATATTTTCTTAAAATAGCTGCAACAGCTATTTCACTTGCTCTGACAAAGATATATAATCTCAGTATTAATTCGGCTAGTTTTCCTGACTTGTGGAAAATTGCAAAGGTTTCATCTCTTTTCAAATCGGGTTCGCTTTTTGACCGTACGTTCCAACTTTCGCCCTATCTCAGTTTTGGCCGTTATCTCTAAGATACTTGAACGCCTTGTTCATAATTCTTTTTATCACTTCCTAATTGAGTATAATCTTCTTGTTGAAAATCAATTTGGGTTTAGAACATCTCGCTCATGTGAATTAGCAGTCACTCATCTTACTGATAAAATTTTAACTAATATTGATAACAAAAAATTAAATCGACTTCATCTTGTTGATTTCAAAAAGGCTTTTGATCTTGTTGATCATGAAATCCTAATTCCGAAACTTAGAATCTTCGGATGTTTTCCATTAGTATTGAAATGGTTTACGTCATATCTTAGTGATCGTTATCAACGCACTTATTTCAAAAACACATTATCCGATATGCGTCCTGTTAAGATAGGTGTTCCTCAAGGAAGTACTCTTGGCCCCCTTCTTTTTATCTTATTTATCAATGATCTCCCTTCTCAACTTTCGCACTCAGAATCCACAATGTTTGCAGATGACACAACCGTTCTAACAGAAGGTTCTTCCATTCATGATTTAAATGTGAAACTTAACCTTGTTGCTCAAGATCTCTCAACATGGACTCAACAAAACCAAATGGTGACTAATACATTGAAAACCAAGACCATGCTCATTCATTCTCCCCAACAACTTAAGAATACTTCAGATCGTTCTCTATCAGTTACTCTTAATGGCAACACACTTGCACAGGTGAACCAAGCAAAAGTGTTGGGTTTAACGCTTGAAGAGTTTTTAATTTGGACCAAGCATATTGACAACTTGTGTTCAACAATCAATAGTAGACTTGCTTTATTACGCAGGATTAAACCCTTTTTAACTAAAGGCTGTGCTCTTCGTTTCTATAACTCCTATATTAATTCAAGTCTTATCTACTGCTCTGTAACTTGGGGAAACTGCTCAAAAACACTTTTACTTCGCATTCTTCGACTGCAAAAGCGTGCAGCACGTATTATTCTAGACGCTGACTTTTCTACTCTTTCTGTTCTTCTTTTTTCTCAGATTCGAATAATCCCAATCTTTGATCTTGTTAAATTTAGAAAACTTCTCTTACCGGTTAACATTCTCACAAATCCCAGCGCTCGATCTTCATTTAAGCAAATGTTTAAATTCTTATCTTCTATTTGACTAGAGCTTGCGCATATGACCTTCAACCCCCCTTCCCGCGTACTGACTCTGGTAAACGAACATTTTTGTACAGTGCTTCCATTCTTTTCAATTGCTTAGATAGCGATTGTAAGCAACCTGCTGCTTCGCCATCTTGCTCTTTATATACTACCGCCAAACAAAAAATTTGTAAAATCTTTCTTATCAAGCTTAACCTTACTAACCATATCGAAGATCTATTTTGTATAAATTGTAAATGTTTACTAAACTGTAATTGTATTCATTACTAATTATTTTTTTCTCAAATGTAAAAAGTCGTAATCTTTAATACTTCTTATGCCTATAAATATCACAATAGTGCGAGGGCCGTATGTTAGGTAACTTTTACGGTTAATGCGTTTTTTCCCTCGTGAAATGAATTTTCTATTCTATTCTACTCTAATCTATTCTATTCTATTCTATTCTATTCTATTCTATTGCATTCTATTATATTCTATTCTAGCAAGAAAAAACTGAACGGCAATTCATCTTTTGAGTCTTAAACCTTCTCTAAACTCGAACAATGCATTAAAATAGCCGGTTTTTGTTATACCTACTCGTCAACTGAAATTCCAAATTTTAATATAACTTCTGTTTGAAAGTAGATATGCAAAAATATGGCAAAAAGCATACAACGTACCCAAAGCCAGACATATGCCATAAATGGTTAATTTTCATAAAAATGGTAACGAGAAATGTAAGAGAGGCAGTTCGTATAAGTTCGAAAACCAGTTTTGAGAGATCGACTGTTAAAATTCCAGTTTTGCGTCCAAATTTTGAATTTTACTCCTCACTCCATCAAATTTGGACATGAACCTCCCCTTACAATAAATGGTCCTCAACGGATGCTAAAGGACATTGGGTGGGAAGAAATAGAGGTGAGAAATGTATAACAGGAATGAGGGCCAACGATTGAAAAGCATTTCAGAATACTTCTTCACTCTTAAGCACTTAAGGCGTCGCTAACCCTATTTTATTGGGGGGAGAGTGACGTTTTTTCCGACTCACCTAAAGCACTTTCTTTTCCCAAAATAGTTCGCGAGCAGTTGGAGGGGGGGGGGGGGGGGGGGGGGGGGGGGGGGGGGGGTTGTAGGCGAATATACATGAACTCATATTCCCAGAAATTACACTTTTAATATCCTTGGGGTAACCGTACCCTTTTCTGTTTAATTTTTCCTTAGCTATAATTATTAGTTTTTGATCATTGTCACTCAGGTATTTTAGTTTTTTCCCTTCTTATCCAATTCATATGTTTTGCTGACTACGAACAATTTCCGACATGGTTTCAATATTTTCTTTCAATGTTTTCCGACATGGTTTCAATAATACGACTGGAGTGAAATATCCCTCCTCCTCACATACACACACCCTCTAGCGACGACCCTGGAAATATATTACTAGGTCCAGTACACTATTGACGTATGGAGGTTTAGCAGTTTCCAGAAGCTCATTATCGATCGTGATCTGATATCTATTGTTTTACGATTTATTCGACCAGTAAAGAAGTCCTATTTAGGAGCCGAAGAGAATATAGTTACGAACTCTGAAGCTAAATTAAGTTGCAAAGATTTTATGGTTTACAATGGAATAATTAAATGCCATATTTTACATCAAGGTTAACGAAACACCGCCAGAACTACGCTGATGGAAATTAAACGTAGGCGCGTTATCGGGCCAGACGATTATTATTTTTGAAAACGGGTGCATTTCATTGCCAGTCAGCCCAATCAGCCAAATGTTCTCTCATCTACAGCGCTAACGCTGCTCACTACAAATATATCTAAAATGGTCCAGGTGTGAAACCATTGTGGTCAACCATTCGACATATAGCCTTAAACTATATACTATGACTTTGCAATTCAATGAATTCCCCATGACATGTCAAATATAGTAGGACGGTTTTGTCTGACTAAGAAATCGAGTGATAAGAAGAAATCGAGTTACTGTATAAGAAGAAATGATAAAAATAAGTATTGAATGATAACAACTATGCAAGAAAACGTTATTAATAGACGTTTTTCTCAAATTTACAATACCGTAAATCTAACTTTTTAATGCTAACTTACAAATACTACTTAAACGACATTATTGTGGTTATTCAAAATAATTAAAAAAATTTGCGAAAGAATAATTATTAGTAAGAAACTATTTTTGTTGTTCAAGCGTTCGTCTGTTCTGCAATTGGCGATTCTTTTTTTCTACACAAAAAATAGGAGGTGTTCATCAAATAGCTATGAATATGACTTCTTTGAGGCAGCGTTATTTTCGTTGTTTATCGAGTCCTATATTTTCAGCATAGTGGGTAAATCTAAGCATAATATCAAGAATTATTATGATGGAAGCCTTGAGAAGTCATAAAAAATAGCGTGGAAATAACGTGGTCAAATTTGAAATAACGTGAAAAATTCGCCCTTCTGCCCCCTTTTCCACAGATTAGTTCTCGTTCTCCCAAACGTCTGAAACGTCTGCGTGTATTTCTATGTATAACTGTATAGAAACGCGAAAACTGAAATATTTATAGGAATGTTTCGCATCATTCTCGAACTAAAAGATTGTGCTCTAAAAATTCACGAGTTACACATTATAAAACATTTGAATACCTTAGAAAGTCTCAGTGATGTAATGGAAAAATTTGGAAGAATACTTACCCGGTGTAGTTGGAATATTTGTAGTATTTATCATGGTTCAACATGCCTGGATTTTAAAGGTAATATCATCCAACGCTATATCACTGCGATAACTAGAACCCTTGGTAGCAATGAAGAGTATCTAAAACAAATTAATAAAGATTTAAAATAAAATAACCCAATGCAGCAATTTTATACCTTTTCTAAAAATTGTTGTCGTTCTTAAGTATATTGTAGGTCAATATCAAATTTTATAGACACCAGACAAAAGTCGCCTAACCAGTTTAATCACTTTATTGTACTGTAGTTCCTGTTACTTAAATCGTTGTGGATAATGAGGCAACTCTTCTATTTAATGTATGGTGAGGAAAGAAAAATTTTCAATATGTTTCTATAAATGTGGTGTAGAAACTAAGCTATGAAAGAAGCTCACAAGAGGATGCTAATTTTGGCAACGTTTTGGAAGATTGAATGTCAGATAATATGGTTGATATCATTGTTTCGCCCGATTGAATGTCGATATTAAGGTTGATATCATTGTTTCGCCCGTTGCTGTTCAGATCGCAAATGGAATTTGTTCGTGCTTTGCATTCACACTGAAAGCGAAAGTATATCGAGCAAAAACAAGTCTAACTCTGGGATGATATCTGCAGTAGTGTAGCATTTTCATTCAAATATTTATCATTTTTAACAATTCCTTGATTCTTGTCTGCTGAATAATTTCAAAAAACGTAGCGAATACTCCAGCAACGAAATCATGAAGAAAGCGGAAAAAGAAGATTGTGGAGCGAATTACAATTCCACTTTCTCAGGTTAACTTCTGTGTGAGACCAGTCACATTCCAAATCTTATTCCCTGGAGATGATTTGTGCAAATCCGGCTTCATGATTGGTTATACCACACTTTAACAGACTAAGAAGATACCATTTTATCTTTCCACGACACCAACTCCTACCCCCCAAAGCTCAGTCATTACCTTGAAAGAAGAATTGCTGGAAATTGTGATTCTAAAATTTTGCCATGATATTCCTTGGTTTCCAATCTTCTCCCAAACTTTTTTTCTGTTATTCTGCGGCGGCAGCTTGTTTATTTCTTCTATATAAACTGTCAACTTTCCCATTGTATCTCCGTACATCGAGAAGTAGAATGACATACATGTTGCCTGAGTTGGACCAAATATCTTACTTTCCACAATGCCTTGTTCCCCAGTTTTTACAGGCGACGAACTTTCAAAGTAGATATAATGACCTAGAGGAAAGACATTACGCATTTCAGATGTTACTAAAGATGTCTTAGGTCATAATCTGATGATTGACTTAGAGATATACACCTAAATATCGGTATGAGAAGAATGAAATTGAACGACATAGTAATGTTGCCTCTTTCATTTCTGTGGGATAAATTCTAAGCGAACAAAATAGATCAGCTACCCCTTGGGCATGTGATTGCTACCGAGTTGCTATATAATACTAATTGTATTTATTTAAAAACAAAATTTGAACAATCCATACCACCTTATGTCGTTCCTAAATTATAGTCAAATATTTAGTCAAAACTTTAATTTTTTATAGCAATTAAAAGGCACGAGAGTTATATTAATCGTTGGGTGGACAACATTGCATGGACAAACTAGGTGCGGTTGAGAAAAGACAAGACATACGATTGCAATTGGAGAAAGACCAGAGCTGTCAGAACCACGAGTTCAGCGGCTGCAAGTGCACAATTTACCTATTGTAATCGTAACTTTCTGGGTGCAATGCTGTGCAGACGATGGATGCAACGAAGTCTCCAACTGCAATGCAGCCAAAATGTTGTGATTACGAAAGGCAAATTGCGCTGCTTGAGCAGCTGCACACGTGGTTTCGGGTGCCCTGGAACAAGCAGTGTGACAAAGTAACATGAGTCCGTACTATATGCACGATGTATTAAGCCGTGTTAAGACTGCGATTCTTGTCCTATTTAAAGCTGAACTAAAGCATAACCAAGGTAAGTGACCTTAACACTCTTTACATTTCAGTGTTTAAGCCATCAGCATATAACTAAGCCAATAATTCTTTATTGAATTACAACTTCATTCCCTGATTTAAAAGAGTTACAAAAAATAATAAAACCTTTTTAACAAAGGGATTTAAAAAAATTCATTGTTCTTGATTGGATTTCTCATCGTATCATTTTATAAACCTGAAGATGGAGTTACACTCCAAAGCATTGTAATTAGTAAAACGATTATTTTGTAAGGCTGTCGTCCGAATTACTTCAACAATGAAGTTTAAAAATGCGGCTTAGAGACAGTTCCATCATATAAAAAAATTGGAGAGTGTGTTCAAATTTCCCCAAATCTGACTTTCGCTAACTCCAGTCTCCAGACCGAAGATATCTATCAGTGGGCTAAGCTGTTCTGGCTTGGTCATGGTTTGTTTTGACTATCGAAATAACGATCTAAGCTTAAGCTTATCAAAGTTCAGGACAAAGTCTCATAGCGTAAACTCAGCTTCACAAATCAATCCGTGTACACTCACCTCCTTTAAGGCCACTGTTATCTCCCGTAGGACCAGTTCTATAAGATTTTGTTCCTCCTGACTGCCGATACCACAATTTATTAACATTACGCCATATACACCATCCATTGTTAAAATCGCAATTGTCTTGACCTAGGTCAGGACAAGGCAAACAACAACATATATAAGTGGGTCTTATTTACCATTGCATAATGCATTAATCTGCCAGGTACAAATAAAGGTAATGGAAGATATCCAGAACGGCGTGATTAGCACAAACCTACTGGGGAGATCAATGACATGTTGTAAACAAGAAAAGGTGTGTATTATATGTACTTTATAAGATGTGTATTTTCGCATTGCAATAGTGTTATACTAGAAATACAGCAATTTTCGTCCAAGCACAAACCGCAAACATTTTCGCGCGTTTGTTTACGTTTGAAACGGGGCGTTTACCGTTGGAAACTGAAATGTTTCACCGCTCATATGACGTTTCACATTGAAAAGCCTTAAGCTATTTTTGGCGCAACTGTCATGTTTTGATGTGCCTCCGTGCACGTTTCAATATTTTCCAGCCCATGATAATACGTTCTAGTCACAAAAAGTATGAATATAAACAAGTTTGGCCGCTCTTACAATATCGTGAGCTTGGAAACACTGAAAAGTACACGAAAGCACATCAAAACATGAAAAATAACTGAATTAGGCTTTTCACTATAACATGTCGAATGAGCAGTGAAACATTTGCGTTTCCAACGGTAAACGCCCCGTTTCAAAAGTAAACAAACGCGCGAAAATGTTTGCGGTTTGTGCTTGGACGAAAATTGCTGTACATGCATGCACCAACCCCTCGCATGTATTTTCCAAACATTGATTTAACATGAAGTATTAGTAATTGATCAACACTGAACGCAGGCTAGCGTTTACGTCAGTGTTGGATAAATTTAATTTTTATTACATTTTTTGTACAACGTCAATACCACAGATTAAGTTCTATTAATCTGTGTCAACACGCCAAAAATAGTTGAAAAATTATTGCTGTTAAAAATATAACAATGAATTTCTCAAATATGTACTGTAGGTACGTTGTTCTGCATTCTGTGAGCTTTGATTTAATGTAAAATTTAACCTGAATTGGTTCGTAAAATGTTTTGAAACGTTCATTTTTATAATATTAAACTATAAATTGCTTTTTCCGATAAACTGTTTAATTTTTACTTTATAAAACAAAATAAATTCAAATTGTTCAGTAATTTCAGTTCGGTTTTGAAATTAATTTGCTCTCTTTTACATTTTACCTTTTCTTCTTAAATTAAACATGGCAATTTAGCAAACTGTAATACAGCTTCATTGAAAAGGAAAGTAGTGCATGTTTTTTATGCAATAAATTAAAGCAACAAAATTCATAAACATTAAACATTTCAAAGCAAACTTGCCCAATATTCCACGATTTTCCAAAGTAAATCAATTCTTCTCATTTCTTCAAACAAAAATTGCTTCAAAGCTCATTGTGTGAAACGGGTGATTTTCCAAATAAATGCTTTTGAAAATTGAAATCTTATTTATCCCACTCCTGGCAAACAGCCATATTTTTTAGATCAGTCTGGATGACCACCCACGGTTTGTGACCCACGCCCGCGATCATTGATGAACTTTAGACTTCGCTAATGCGGAATTAGTAACCGCGCCCCGGGACAAGTTTGGTTGGTGGCAACACCACGTTTACGGTATTTATTAATATATATGTTACAAATTATTGGATAAAGCTCAATATTATGTCAAGTATTTGTCGGACCAAGGTCAATTCAAAACATGATGTGGACAACATAAGCCATGCTCTGAATAATTTTTTATTTCATTTTTTTATTCGCCATTCAAAAGTAACAACTTTAAAACTATGCCTTTCAAGCTCTTGCCCCCATTACGGACTGGGTTCTATAGCGTGCAATAATACATTTTTAATCGAAATTCAGGGGCAGTGACGTAACACTAAGACTATGATACTCTCAAGTTCCGTCAAAAAACATTTCAAAACTAAGTTAGATCCTTGTGGACATACTTTGCATTATTCTGGCAACTAAAAGTTTGCCTTGTAAAAGTTACTATGCTGATGTTCAGGTTCTGTCTTCTACTACCTATACCGCTATCATTAGCCAAACAAATGCGTTTAATCTATTCCTGGTTCACCAATCAAATGCGTATTAAGTCGACGAAGGGCGTTTGTAGTAAAAGTCAAATTTGAGCCTCTTTAATGTACAGAATATTTGAGCACCTTATAGAAACTGTCATGTATAACAAGTGAGAAATTTGTCTGCGCATGCGCTAGCAAAAGCGGCCACGCAATACACGCAGCGCGTGTTTACAAAAAGGCGCAATTGCATGTGTATTAAAATAATGGCAAATGTTTGGTACAAAATAAGTGACTATTTTCTGTGTTGGTGTAGTGTACTCAGGTGAATATGATATTTGTGGTGTTACTCTGAGTGTATATCCACACCGGGCGAGCTTGAAAAACATGCCCGGCCACGGTGGGATTCGAACCTACGACCTTTGGAAAACTAGCTCAGTGCTCTTCCAACTGAGCTACACGGTCAGGACGGTTCGAGTAAGTGATATTTAGGAACAGTATCTAGTTCCTTCGATACCAATGTATTCTAGTAATATGAATATTTTCTGTGTTGGTGTAGTGTACTCAGGTGAATATGATATTTGTGGTGTTAATGATGATATTTGTTGTGACTGTTTTATGTTAAAAATGGACATGATGGCTAAACTAATCATGTTAGTGACATGCCATTTCAGTACCCTGTCATTGTCCCTGGTATACTGTCCGTGTGCGTTCGATCTGAAACAGTTGTTACTTTACTGTTGAAATATTTTTGATTGTTTACATGAAAATAAAGGCACGTCATGCATTTTATCCCCGAGCCAACGTCGCGAAGCGCCGTGCGGGTATTAATTCCGCCGGGCTATTTACACACGGGGAAACGAAAGCATTAGCGAAGACTAAAGTTGATCAATAATCAGGGGTGTGGGTCACTGTGCGTCGGTCGTCATCCTGACTGATCTCATAATATAGCGCACTGTCATGAATAGCCAACACTGATTGGTCCAATTCAAGATTTGCATTATAACGATTGCAGGACGACAGCGAAATAGCAAACATTTCTTGATTTGATGTTTTCGTGCAAATATATTTCATTTTTGCAAGATTTTGTAAATTTCAAAAGGTTTTTGATAAAATAAAGACGAAATAATTGCTAAAAGAAGGGAGTAAAGGCGCCGAGAAGGTAAGTTTGTTTTAAATATTGATGCATTGTTTGCTTTTAATATACTGTAATTACTTTAAAAGCCGATCGTTGCGTATAAATATGAAACAAGACAGCATATTATTTCAGTGTTTCTTTATTAATTACCATTTTTATTAAAATAAGCAAAGTTAATTGCATGCGAGAATTTGGAATCATTTTACTTCAAACTCAAAGTTTATCGATAAAGGCAGTTTAGTCATATATTAAAGGAACACTTTAAAACGTTTTGCGAATCGTTTCTGGTTGAATTTTACCTTAAATTGAAGCTTATATTTATTATAATAATTATTAATATACCTAACATATATATGTTTGGGAAATTGATAATTCTGTAATTAATTAAAAGTAATAATTTTAGGGGATTTTTCATTTGTAAAAATATTCTTGCTAACTTTCTGCCATGCTTTGTTTTGAATGTAAATCACTGACGTGAATGCAATGGGTTCTGTTTCTGCTGGCGATTTTTTGGTCAGCGACGACAAATTTCCCTCTTGTTGTCATGTATCTCAAAAATATAGTTCGAAATATTTACCCGAAATAATAAAAAAAATAATGAAAAAAGAAATACTAAAAATTAAATGAATACTTACCAGTTATACTTGGAATTGTTGTAGTACTTATCGATGGTAAACACGGCTGGTTTTTAAAAGTAATATCATCCAATGCTATATCACTTCTATAACTAGAACCTTTGGTAGCAATGAAGAGCATCTAATGAACAAAAAAAATGTCTATTTTCTATAACTAATTACAGCTATAATTTTAATGGTAATTCTTCTAAAATTTTCTTCTCCTTCGAAACATATTAGCTAGATATCTAGCTGATATTAAGAACAGATAGAAATTGTTGAGTTACCCAACTGAAATCGATGTAAATAATATGGCTGTGGGTTACGTTTAATATATGAGGACAAATGAAAACATTTCATCAAATTTCTACCAATTCGGCGTAGAACATATGCCTTATTAAGTTTAGTATTTTCAAGGTCTCTCAAGTTCACGACTATAATTAATATAGAAATTGCTTTCCAAATATTTATTTAACGTTCACCATTCTAACGCATTTATTCAACTGATTTAGTGAGACTCGAAAGAGGATGCTTTAAACAAGTGAGAAAACTTTGGCTCACTACGGAATGTGCAATATTAAGCCCACTTTCCATGCACTATGTGAATTTGTTCACGTGTTTTGGTCGCACACCAAAGTAACGAGCAAAATCAATGTAACTTTGGGATGCTCTTTCCATGCATGGTTTAGCATTCCTTTATCTATTTATTGACGTTTGACACTGCCTTCACTTTTATCTGTTAAATAATTTAGATAATAAAACATAAAGAAAAAGGGCAAAGAGGATCATGAAACAAGTTTCAATCTCATTTTCGCAGCTGAGAGTCTGCCTGAAACCAGTCACACGACCACCATGCACATGTACATTCCCAATCTGATTCACTGCAGATGATTATGCAAACCCATAAGTTCTTGATTGCCCATCAAGACTACGCAAATCGAAGTACGCATTTTACCCTTCTTTTTAATGTATGGTGAGAAATGAAAATTTTCAATGTGTTTCTATAAATGTGGTGTACAAACTAAGCAATGAAAGAAACTCACAAGAGGATGCTAATTTTGGCTAAGTTTTGGATAATTACAGATTTCGAAGATTAAATGAAGGTTCATATGCATTGTTTCGCCCGCTGCTGTTCAGATCGCAAATGGAATTTATTCGTGCTTTGCATTCACTCTATAAACGAGAGTATACGTACCGAGCAAAAACAAGTCTAAATTTGGGATGATCTCTGCAGTAGTGTAGCTTTTCAATTTAAATATTTATCACTTTTAACACTTCCTTGATTCTCGTCTGCTGAATAATTTCAACACCATTTTATCTTTCCACGACACCCACTCCTACCACAACTCCACTACCCCCCCCCCCCCAAAAAAAAAAACTCAGTCATTACCTTGAAAGGAGAATTGCTGTAAATTGTGACTCTAGAATTTTGCCATGATATTCCTTGGTTTCCAATCTTCTCCCAAACTTTTTTTCTGTTATTCTGCGGCGGCTTGCTTATGTCTTCTATATAAATTGTCAACTTTCCCATTGTATCTCCGTACATCGAGAAATAGAATGACATACAAGTTGCCTTAGTTGGCCCAAATATCTTACTTTCCACTGTCCCTTGTTGCCCAGTTTTGACAGGCGACGAACTTTCAAAGTAGATATAGTGACCTAGAAGAAAGACATTACGCATTTCAGATGTTACTAAAGAATTTTTTGTCATAATCTGATGATTGACTTACAGATATATACCTAAATATCAGGATGAGAAGAATGAAATTGAACGACATATTAATGTTGCCTCTTTCATAGCTTTGC
Source organism: Paramuricea clavata (assembly GCA_902702795.2). Taxonomy (NCBI): domain Eukaryota; kingdom Metazoa; phylum Cnidaria; class Anthozoa; order Malacalcyonacea; family Plexauridae; genus Paramuricea; species Paramuricea clavata. Next base: position 15,503 of record CACRXK020003669.1, on the reverse strand, counting down.
ATGGGATAAATTCTAAGCAAACAACATAGATCAGCTACTCCTTGGGGGATCTGATTGCTACCAAGTTGCTATATAATACTAATTGGATTTATTTAAAATCAAAATTTGGATAATCCATACCACCTTATGTTGTTTTCAAATTATAGTCTAATAATTTGTCAAAACTTTTATTTTTAAAGCAATTAAAAGGCACCAGAGTTATAGGAATAATTGGGTGGACAACATTGCGTGGACAAACAATGTGCGGTTGAGAGAAGACAATACATACGATTGCAATTGGGGAAAGACCAGGGCTGTCAGAATCACAAGTTGAGCGGCTGCAAGGGCACCATTTACCTAACGTTTTGGGTGTAATGCTGTGCAGACGATGGACGCCACGAAGTCTCCAACCGCAATGCAATAAAAGGTTGTGATTACGAAAGGCAAATTGCGCAGCTTGAGCCGCTGCACACCGTGGTTCCTGGTGCCCTGGAACAATTAAGCAGTAACAAAGGAACATGAGTCCGTACTATATCCACGATGTATTAGGCCGTGTTAAGACTGCGATTCTTGTTGTGTCTAAAGCTGAACTAAAGCAAAACCTAGGTAAGTGTGATACCTTAACACTGTTTACATTTCAGTGTTTAAGTCAATCCGCCTACAAGTTAAGCACATAATTCTTTATTATTTACAGCTTCATTTTTGGATTTAAAAGAGGTACGAAATAAAACCTTTTTACCAAAGGGATTAAAAAGATTCATTGTTGTTGATTGGATTTCTCATCGTATCATTTTATAAACCTGAAGATGGAGTTACACTCCAAAGCATTGTAATTAGTAAAACGATTATTTTGTAAGGCTGTCGTCCGAATTATACTCCAACAATAAAGTTTAAAAATTCGGCTTAGAGACAGTTCCGTCATAAGAAATTTGAAGAGAGTGTTCACATTTCCCCAAATCTGACTTTCGCTAACTTCAGTTTCCAGACAGAAGATATATATCAGTGGGCTAAGATATTCTCTGGCTTGGTCATGGTTTGTTTTCACAATCAAAACAACGATTTAAGCTTAAGTTCAGGACAGACAAAGTCTCATAGCGTAAACTCAGCTTCACAAATCAATCCGTGTACACTCACCTCCTTTAAGCCCACTGTTATCTCCCTTAGGACCAGTTCCATAAGATCTTGTTCCTCCTGACTGCCGATACCACAATTTATTAAAATTACGCCATATACACCATCCATTTTCAAAATTGCAATTGTCTTGGCCTAGGTTAGAACAAGGAAACAACGACAAATATAAGTGGGTCTTATTTACCATTGCATAATGCATTAATCTGCCAAGTACAAATAAAGGTCATCGAGAGGTTAGGATACCCCGGTTTCGGTGTACGGTTACGAGTAGTGTCATCTTGTCTTAGTGATGTCTGTAATTTGATCAAACTTTTTTTCTGTTTTCTTGCAATAGATGCATGTGCACCTTAATTACGAGTAAAGGTACAGACATAGACGAAAATATTGCTAAACAAAATCATGCTACCCGTACACGAACACCGAAAACGGGGTATCTGAACCTCTCTAATGGAAGATATCCAGAACGGCGTGATTAGCACAAACCTACTGGGGAGAGCAATGACATGTTGTGAACAAGAAAAGAGCGGAGTTGATAAGATGTGTATTTTCGCATTGCAAAAGTGCTATACAAGTTTGGTTGATGGAAACACCACGTTTACGGTATTTACCAATATTTTATTACACAATTATTGGGTAAAGCTAAATATTATGTCAAGTATTTGTCGGACCAAGGTCAATTCAGAGAATGATGTGGTGAAAATAAACCATGCTCTGAATAATTTTTGATATCAATGTTTTATTGCCCATTCAAAAGTAACAACTAGAAAACTATGCCTTTCGAACTCTTGCCCCCATTACGGATTTGGGTTCTACACTAGCTTGCAATAATTTAATGGAAATTCGGGGGCAGTGACGTTACATCGAAACTCGATATCGCTATCAGCAACCAAACAGATGCGTTTAATCTACCTGATTAACCAATCAAATGCGTATTAAGTCAGCGAAAGGCGGTTGTAATAGAAGTCAAATTTGAGCCTCTTTAATGTACAGAATATTTGAGCACCTTACAGAAACTGTCATGTGTGACAAGTAAGAAATTTGTCTGAGCATGCGCGAGCAAAAGGGGCTACGCAATTGCGTGGAATACATGCAGCGAGTGTTTACAAAAAGGCGCAAATTGCATGTGTATTAAAAAGTGGCAAATGTTTGGTACAAAATAACTGACTGTTTTATGTTAAAAATGGACATGATCTAAATTAATCATACGGAATTTGTTAGTGACATGCTATTTCATGACCCTGCAATTGTCCCTGGTATGCTGTCCGTGTGCATTCGATCTGAAACAGTTGCTATTTTGCTGTTGAATCATTTTGAATGTTTACATGAAAATAAAGGCACGTCATACATTTTATCTCCGAGCCAACGGCGCGAAGCGCCGTGCGAGGGTACAAATTCCGCCAGGCTGTTTACACCCGCGGGGAAAAGAAAAAATTAGCGAAGTCTAAAGTTCATCAATATTCGCGGGCGTATCTTACTGTACGTGGGTCGTCATCCTCACTGACCTCATAATATAGCGGACTGTCATGAATAGCCGCCAACACTGATTGGTCCAATTTAAATTTGCATTATAACGACTGAATACGACAACGAAATAGCAAACGTTTTATGATTTGATGTTTTCTTGCAAATATATTTCATTTTTGCAAGATTTTGCAAATTTCAAAAACTTTTTGATAAAATAAAGGCGAAAGAATTGCTAAAAGAATTGAGTAACGGCGCCGACGTTAACGAAGGTACGTTTGTTTTAAATATTGATGCACTGTTTGCTTTTAATATACTGTAATTACTTTAAAAGCCGATCGCTGCGTATAAATATGAAACAAGATAGCATATTATTTCAGTGTTTCTTTATTAAATACCATTTTTATCATAATAAGCAAAGTTAATTGCATGCGAGAATTTGGAATCATTTTATTTCAAACTCAAAGCTTATCGATAAAGGCAGTTTAGTTCTATATTAAAGGAACACTTTAAAACGTTCTGCAAAGCGTTTGTGGTTGAATTTTACCTTAAATTGAAGCTTATATTTATTATAATACTAGAAAATTACATGCATGCAGAAACCCTCGTCTTGCTGACAAAACCATTATGTTTTCCAAACATGAAGTATTGTCATGGTAACACGATAATTTTAAGAATAGTTTTAAACTTGAAAAATTCCCCCAAATATCACTTTTAATTACAAAATGATCAATTTTCCAAACATATATATGCTAGGTATGTTATTATACGTAATATAAGCTTCAATTTAATCTAAAATTCAACCACAAACGCTTCGCAAAACGTTTTAAAATGTTCTTAAAACTGAACTCCCTTTTATCGGTAAACATTGAGTTTGAATATTGAAATAAACTGATTTCAAATTGTTGCACGAAAATAACTTTGCCTTCCTCTTTATTTAAATATTTTAATATCCAAAAAATGGTAATATTAATAAAAATACACTGAAATTGTTTTCACTTTACTATACGCAACGGATCGTATCAGTTTTTAAAGCAATTGTAAAGCAAGGAGTACTGCAGTACTAAAAACAAACTTACCTTTATTAACGTCGGCGACTTTGCTCCATTCTTTTAGACGTATTCAGACGGTTTCCTGCTCTCAAAAAGGTTTTGAAAGTTGCAAAATCTTCCAAAAATACAATATATTTGCAAGAAATGTTTGTTATTTCGCTGTCGTCATTTGTCGTACAACAACAAATTTTAAATTGGACCAAACAGAGTTCGCTATCCATGACAGTCCGGTGCATATTTTGAGATCAGTGAGGATGACCACCCACTCAACACCGTTGGTCACCCACACCCGCGATCATTGATGAACTTGAACCCCGGATGTAAATAACCGGGCGGAATTAGTACCCTCGCCCGGACTTACGCCGGAAACGGCGCTCCGTTTGGCTCGGGGAACATACCTCACATATAAATGTTTGCGAAATTGATAATTTTGTAATTAAAAGTGATATTTTTAGGGGATTTTTCATTTGTAAAAATATTCTTAAAAAATTATCGTGTTACCATGACTACTTGAAATGCTTCACGTTCGGAAAATACAACGGTTTTGTCAGCAAAGCGAGGGTTTCTGCATGCATGTATTTTCTAGTAACCTTGTAAATTGTAAGAGCCCCTATATTTTTATGCTTATAGCTAAGATATCAAATAAAAATTCATGAAATACAGAAAATGTTTGGAAAGTTTTATCTTGAGGCCGCGCCCAGTTTTACTAGCTTTTAGAATATCATCATTTCTTTTCCAGTCATCACCAAAATTACACTGAAGCCGGGCTTGAAAATACAGAAAATTTTGAATAGCATCAAGTACAAAAATATTTAACGTGTAACCAAAATGTGCGCAGGTCATGTAATCAAGAATAAGAGCTAAATTGTGAAACTAGATCATATTCCCAAGCTAGGCGGTTTTCATATAAGGAAATTCACCTTTCGGCCATTGATTCTTGCCAAAAATTAGACAAAAACACATGACTGCGAAGCAACTGGATCTTAGCTGTACATAGACAAAGCTATACATTGCGAGCCCCAATTTTCCTGACGATATGTTTGATACCTGCAAACGCCGAAAAAAATTTTCTTTTCATTTAGCTATATTTGAAATTGACGCCACGGGCTATTTTTAAAAAAATACAGTTGAAAGCCAAACTATTTTTACATATTTTCAAAATTTTCAAATTTCGCGAGCTTCTGTTTTGAAATTAGACTGCTGAAGTTACATTAAGAAACATAGGATGGAAAATTTGAGGCACATGAAATTAATTTTAACGTATATTTCATTCTCATATCACGTTTTTCTTTCTTTATTACGGTTTTTGGCAAACCATAACTTGACGTAATACTATACAGTATTTACTCCTATGTTCACGTCGCCATATTTACTTCTTCCAATCACTCGATTACAAAAACCAATCATTCCAAAACAAGGAATTCATGATCGAAGAAAAGCAAAAAATCGTCAGCTAAAACAGTTTCTTGCTAACTTTCTGCTATGCTTTGTTTTGAATGCAAATCACTAACGTGAATGCAATGGGTTCTGTTTCTGCCCGCAATTTTTTGGTCGCGGCGACGATAAATTTCCCTCTTGTTGTTATGTATCTTACAAATATAGTTCGAAATATACTTACCCTAAATAATGAAAAAAATACTAAAAACAAAAGAAATACTAAAAAAAGAATACTTACCCGTTATACTTGGAATAGTTGTAGTACTTATCGATGGTAAACAAGCCTGGTTTTTAAAAGTAATATCATCCAATGCTATATCACTTCTATAACTAGAACCTTTGGTAGCAATGAAGAGCATCTAAAGAACAAAAAAATTTGTCCATTTTTTTATAATTAAGTACAGCTACAATTTTCTTGGTATAATTCTTCCAAAATTTTCCTTCTCCTTCGAAACATATTAGTTAGATATATAGTTGATATTAAGAACAGATAGAAATTGTTGAGATAGCTAACTGAAATCGATGTAAATAATATGGCTGTGGGTTAAGTTTAATATATGAGGAGAAATGAAAACATTTCATCAAATTTCTACAAATTGGGCGTAGAACATAAGCCTTATTAATTAAGCTTAGTATTTTGAAATATGTGCATGTTGTTCAAGAAGACCGGTGTCTCAAGTTCACGACTATATAATTGATAGAATTTGATTTCCAATTATTTAACGTTCGCCATTCTAACGTGTTTATTCAAATTTAGTGAAACTCGAAAGAGGATGCTTTAATTAAACAAGTGAGAAAGCTTTGGTTCACTACGGACTGTGCAATATTAAGCCCACTTTCCATGCACTATGTGAATTTGTTCACGCGAACAGCAAAACCGTAGGAACTGATCAAACTTTTTCGCCACGAATTTTTTCGCTGAATAATCACATTGCCAAGATTTTTGTTCGCTACATTTTCCGCGCGAAAAATTCGCCTAGTGGAAAATGGACTTTAGATATGCTTGATATCGCCCATGCACTGTTTTGGTCGCAAACCAAAGCTAGTAATGAGCAAAATCAAATGTAAATTTGGGATGCTCTTTCCATGCAATGGTTTAGCCTTCCTTTATCTATTTATTGACTTTTGACACCGCCTTCACTTTTATCTGTTAAATAGTTTCAAAAACAAAGGGAATTGTTCCGGCAGCGACAACATAAAGAAAAAGTGCAAAGAAGATCATGAAACAAGTTTTGATCTCATTTTCGCAGCTGAAAGTCTGCCTGAAACCAGTCACACGACCACCATGCACATGTACATTCCCAATCTGATTCACAGCAGGTGATTATGCAAACCCATTTTATGTTCTTGATTGCCCATTTTAACTGAGAAAGACTACGCAAATCGAAGTAACCATAAATTTTTAATTACCCTTCCAAAAGCAGCAAAAAGAAGATTATTGGAATTGTAAAAACGAATTCTGGATTTTGACCAACAAGTGTGGAAATCAGCTTAAACACGACTTGTTTTCGTGTTTAAGCTTATTTCCACATTTATTGGTCAAAATCCTTTTTTATGCATGTGTTGAAGAGGGACGTTCTGCGCCTCTGACCACAGCCCGTGAGAAAAGAAATTAAAATCCATTCCGCTTAAGGCGGTTCTAAGTTGAAAACAGTATAGTTGTGGCGTAATTACTGGAAAGGTTTATTCAAGCATCCCGCTTTTGTTTGTCCACTTAGGGAAATGGCAAAAAAAATTCTTTTCTCATTTGAAAGAACTTTTAAGTACTATTTATAAAACGAGTACGAGCGCAGCGCGAGTGGCTTTAGAACTAATAAAACACGACCTGTGAGTTTTTTAAATGGCTTCAAAAACGTTTGCATAATAAGTCAAATCTTTGTATAAAAATCTTTATATAAAAATCTTTATATAAAAATCTTTATATAAAAATCTTTATATAGTTTGCATAACAATGGTCTTTTGTTAAAGTGTTCTTTAGCTGGTATAAAGACGTATGCACGTGACTAATTTCTTGCTCAAGATTGGATAATTGATTCATGAATTATTAATGAGTTTTTGAACAATACTTCAAAAAACTCATTAATAATTCATGAAGCAATTATCCAATCTTGAGTAAGAAATTAGTCACGTGCATACGTCTTTATACCAGCTAAAGAACACTTTAACAAAAGACCATTGTTATGCAAACTATTAAAGATTTTTATATAAAGATTTTTATATAAAGATTTTTATATAAAGATTTTTATATAAAGATTTGACTTAATTATTATGCAAACGTTTTTGAAGCCATTTAAAAAACTCGCAGGTCGTGTTTTAATATTAGGTCTAAAGCCACTCGCGCTGCGCGCTCGTGGCTTTAAGCCTAATAAAACACTCCTGCTCGTTTTTTAAATAGTACATCAAAAGCCCATATCATATGGCATGCTGGTTTACAACATATATAAGGCGTTCCCAGCACAAATATTTCATTTGTGACTTCTGTCCGCGCATTTTTAACGAAATCCTACAAATTCTGCGTATTTTTCACGAATTAATGCATTTATTTCGTCTACTTTCTGTTGAGAGGAAGATTATTACACAAAAACAGAATTTAGTATTGTAAGTGACGGCCTGGCTATGCATACAATACTGCCCTTCACTTCCGCGCAATTAATGCACCATGCAGGGAGGCATTCATTGCGCAAAAATAAAACTTGCATTACTCGGGTATTTTATTTATTAAACTGTAAAGTATCCACGCAAAGCATGTGTCAAGTATACCTTTTAAACAAAGAAAATATTACTCACCTAAACAAACTTTACAAAAATTATGAAAGCAAGCCAAGCTTCGTGGTTCTTGTAGGGTTTCCAAACACATGCAACATGTGAGTAGTTCGTTGATTTCATCAACAGGAACACTTTCTGATGAAGCACTTGCCATTTCAATTAAATCTTTCTTACTTCACAATTCAAGATAACATATTTGTGTCTTCTTTCCAACGAAATGATCGCATAAAATCTTACCACAAATACTGTACTGCCAAAGAGAAAGTTTGCGTTCGTTTTAATTTTCTTGGAATTAACCCTTAGCCCGCGATTAGGCTGGGCTAGTGACCTCAATATAAAACTGGACTGACTGACATTAAAGTTGGATAGCTTTCGGGTAAATTCAGAGGGGTAAATTCTTTATTTTTAGCCCTCCCTTTCTAATAACTCCCTTGAATTGCTCCTTCTCCTTTTTAAGGCATATCTACACCATACGACTAGCCGTGTACGATTCTGGCATCTGAACTGGAAATTTCGCCATAAATTGATGAACAGGAATAGTGTGGCGTCAGCAGTCGTTTTCATACAGCTATTGAGGATACACCCATGCCCCATGGGACCACAAATTATTCATATATCTTGTGCTGCAGAATTTCGTTGTTTTGAAGGTGCGTCGTTGACTTGCCGCATCATAGATCTTAAACTCTTTATTGTTTTGTATTTGGCAAAATACGGAGTGTTTCCCGTAATTTAGTTTGGGGATTCAACATCACCAAGTTGATGCGATTAGATGGCTTAATATATAGACGGACAACTCTCCAACACAGACGCCTTTTTAATTCGGACAACTCTAATACTCCTTAACCTTCTTACTCTAATACTCCCCAACTCTAATACTCTCTAACGTCTTTTTAATACGGACAATTTCCGACAGTGCATTTTTTAAGGATTCTTCAGTGGTGGGGCAAAACTGCCAAAGGGCCCATTTTCCTTGCCCTCCCTCCAAGATGGTATGCGATCGCAGGTGTGAGCCGAGTACCGCAGGCACGAGTTAGCTAGGCGGTCTGGGGGCATGCCCCTACCAGGAAATTTTTAAAATTTGGGTCTCTGAAATAGCATTTCCTACATTCTGAAAACACATTTAAAAAAAATCTCAGCTTCTCAAAACGAAGTTTTAACGGTGAAATTTGTAATAAATTGCATGCTAAACATTCAAACTCAACATAAAATTATTTTCAGTGTTAAACTCATTTACTCAATACAGGTCCTAGGGCCCTGACTTTGGGGCAATAGGCCATATTTTTTCTTCAGTGGTGGGGCAGACAAAGGGGCCCAGTGGGGAAAATGCCCCACCAGTCCATGGTATTAAAAAAGCCTTGATTTCCGACAAATTTCTCGTGTAATTTGCTATTCACATAGCTTCTTTAATACGGACCCTTTCTAAGAAGGACAACAGATATTAAATCCCTGCAACAGAAAGCAAATACACGTAAACCTAACCTCTTCATTCCTGGCATGTTGCTTTCCCTTCTGCATGTCTCCCTATTAAATAAAGAAGGTGAACTGTGTTTTACAGTAAAACCAGTACCAGCTGACAATTTTGAAAAGAAGAGAGTTGTCCGTCTTTGAGAATTCTTTTTAAAAACGTGTCCGTAATTGAAAAGCTTCCATATTAGAGATGTGTCCGCAAGAAGAGATTCGTTTGTATTATACACACGAGTGGGAGGATTTGGACGTTTTTTTCTGGAGGTAGGGTGAACCGCAAAAATCCACCAATTTTGGTAAAGTAATAAACTATAAGTTAACTTGTAAACATTTTTATTGGCTAAAATAAATGGACTTGACCGCGACACACCAAAAATATGGTGACATCAACGTAAGGATCACACCCAGATTTAGTTTTCGATATCAAAGAGATATGAAATCGTTTCTATACCTAATTCATGTTTTATGTTAAAGTCCTGAAAGACAAAAAACATATTATACAAGTAGTTTTGCGCAAACGTTTCTTAGAGCGACGTACTCTGACACGGTCGTTTGACATTTGCCAAACTTTGGGCTGGCAATCTATATTGCTAATATCGTTGATTAATTTAATAAAGAACCACATCAGGGTGTACCCTGGGTGCAGAGGTTTTCTGGTGTCATGCAAGTTTGATAGGCATGCTTGGCCAGCTGCACCCGACTGCAGGCTACAGCTTCAGCGAAACAGAAAAATCCATAATCCAGGGTACATCAGGGTGTAGCAAAATAATCAATGAAGCAAAGTAAACATGTTGGCCGAATCAGACTGTCTCAAAATGGTCATTTCCAGTAAATTTCATGCCCTGAAACTGAAAACGAAATACTACCTCTAGTAAATATTTTCGGTTTTTAATTAAGATGATCTCATTTCCGGTTTTTATTTTACGCTTTATTTTTTAACCCATTAAGCTGCAATCTGCCCAACTGGAACCAACTTTATTATTTTGCCCAGTCTAACGCCAGACGATTTTACTCTTCATGTCTTGCGCATTAACATGGGTTAACATTAACGCTTGAGCATTTAAATTTGTAATGTGATACATTGTCAGCCATGTAATTAAGAATGCATATTTACATGGAGGCAGGGTGATGCTACTATGTTCACATTAATCCAAACTTACATCTTACCAGTGGCGAGCTATCCATGGCAACTGGTCATGCTATGCTAATAAAGTCAATGCATTTCTAATGGTTGGAATAATGCAAATCATTAAACATTTGCATAGCATTGACCTGTCCCTATGGTTGGCTCCGCCACCGTACCCTCCCGTTACATGGCCACTGATTTGTGTCTCAAAATAGCCCAAAAAGAATTTTAGCGCGAGTTGTATTACTGTGTACCTCCGAATATACTGTAAGTCCTCAATACTCCCAAATATCAACTACGTCTACCAGCCCAGGATACTCACTAACGCTCATTCCATACCATACATAACCCTCTCCTACCAAGCCGTAAATAAGCCAAGAACTCAAAATTGAGTGACCGAACAGGAAAAATACTATTTTCAATAATGTTTCGTTAATTTGACAAGGGGATGCTATGTCACTGTATATACATACGAACACAAAATTATTTTCGTATACAATCGCCCGTCATATGTAAGCCCCTCTGCGTGGAAGCCCATCTCATATTGGGAGTAATACGGTATTTTTAAAACGAAATAATATCCGAATAAAACGTCTTGAGTAATCCGAGACATGGATTGAAACAAGATTATGGCCAGGCTTAATCGTTTGTGACATTCCGATTATTTATTCATTTCGTCATTTACAACAATAAGAACAATGATTAAAAGTAATCTTACATTAACATAAAGAGCCAGGAGCCTACTAGAAAGCACTTGGTTTTTGAAATTTAATTCCTTGTAAAATATTTACATGACCTGGATAGCATAAATTAGATCAAAGTAATCAGGGGGGGGCACTTTTAGCTTTGGCCCGGACCCCAAAATCAATTAGCAAAAGGGGCCACCAAAGCAACGAATGCCCTTAAAATTCCTCGATACAAGATTGCTTAACTGAAAATATAAATCGTAGCTGCGTTAGTGTCGGATATGTAATAAAGTGTGATATATTGTAAAACACGCTTCTCTCCCTTTACAATTATGACGTCATAAGGGCCCCCTTGCAAACTTAAGTTTTGTCTCGGGCTTACTCAGCGTTGAACATCTCGGCGGCCATGTTGATAATAAATTGAATATGTACATATATAAGAATTACTGAGAAAGCTTGCAAATCATTGATTATATCAAGATCAAGGAAAAAAGGTACATATAATTTTGGACACCTCACTCGATACTAAATGTTGAAGGGTTTTTGTAGATGGAAATCTCGAGTGTAAATTTTATACGTTTATACACCAAACCAGGAGCAACTGCAAAAAATGCAACTATATATATATATAGGCCCTCTGGCAGGAATCAAACCTGCCGCCCTGCGATTCCGGTGCAGTACTCACTGAGCTACAAAATCCACTTGTCGAGTTTTAACCACAAGTCCATGTATACAGTACATATAATACTACACATACTACGTGATGCCAGTGTAAGGTACGTATAAGGATAAATATCATAATTTCAGGCATCTCAGTCGATATTAAATGTTGAATGGTTTTTTGTAGATGGAAATCTCGAAAACTCTTCAACATGTATAGTGCAGGATGTATCACAAATGATAAAACAACTTCGGCATGTTTATATCGTGCGTTATAGATACCAAGTTTATACATTTACTTTTCGCACACTAATAAAGATAGGCTTTTAGCTGCCAAATGACACCGTTCTTATGTCATTGTGATAAAAAATGGTCAGATGCAACCCGATTTAAAGTGGTCGATCGAAAATTAAATGTTCTTCCAATTTTCGAACATTTACCTAGGCTATATGCTGATTAGATAATTGATTACTGTCGGCTGTATAACAATCGGTTTTTCACAAGTTTTCTTCGAGGCCTTTCATTTGTTGACTCCAGTAACTGCTACTGTTGAGGCAAACGACCAATTTTAATTTTTAAAATTCCTACAGTACATGACTCAGAATATTCATATTAACTCTTAATACTTTATAACATCGCAAAATCACTGTCCAAAAGTGATTGCTAAGAGCGGTCGTAATCAATGTAATGTTATTTTTCGTTGAAGTACGTAAACCAAGGCAACTGTCAGTTGAAGACTTCGATTTCTGTCGTTAAGAATTGGTACTGACCAGTAAGAAGGTTCTTTGCTTGTTCACTGTTATAGGCATAACCAGGGGGAAGTTCATATGTGCTTCCAAAATTGCTGTATGATTGATTAACTTGAGGATTGTTACAAATGTACAGATCATGACCTCCACCAAAGGTTGGTCCATAACCATGATTACAGTAGATTGCATTCTGCTCCAGACCTTGCTTGATGTTGGCAATAAATGGAGCAAGGTTATCCTTGTTGCGTAGGGAGAATAAAAATGACGCGTTGGAACGTTTCCAAGCACCACCTTAAAATTGAACAAAATTAATGATTAAATTTTAATAAAATATTTAATAAATTCTATAATATTTACTTTTGGACATGATCGGTATGATTATGACCCAATCGACCCTTCTTCACACGAGACTGAACGAATTCTGAACCATACTCACAATTTCACGACTATCACTTTATGCGTTCACATGGGACACTTGAAACTGGACAAATTCAAACACAGCTAACCCTAGAAATTCCTGTGTAACAAATAGAACTAGACGAATTTGCGTATTCCTCCGATATTGTGCGAACATAGATATCGGTAAATGCAGTTAAATATCGTTAAATGCAGTCAACCTCGTTCCCAGGCTCTTCCCTCTTATGAAGAAAAAACCCTGGTCGGAGCTGGTCACGTGACCCATAGAAAATGGATAATCGTAGGGAGCGTTCCTTTAGTGCAATCCAGATTTGAATTTTCAAATCCGATTATCGATTTTCAGTTTCATTTGACAAAATCTTAAATAGATTCGAATCTGATGAGTCCACCTCAACATATGGATTTTTCGGACTCAATCTGAAACTTAATTAGGATTCAACGTTCCTTTTGACCTTCTGGCCTTCTAGCATCTACCTTGACTCGACCGAAAGGTATAGTCGGACAGAAAACTTATTGTAAAAATGGCGGGAAAACAGCAGGCGAATTCCGATTCTCACAATTCGTTCCATTTGTTTAACGAATCCAAAAATCCGAATCCTAAAAATCCAAATCTAGATTTACAAAAGAAACGCGCCTTTAAGAGGGTGAGGGAAAAACTCATATTACATGTTTCCACTTCCGCACTTCACACTTCGATTGCAAGGAGTGACTGTTCTGTATTATCATCTTTGAAAATGATAATTACTTCAAAATACTTGCTAAATTTGGTTGTTTACTATTAAATTATACAAACATGCCAAAGTGCAGATTCATATAGCAACAGACAAGTCAGGAAATCAAGCAATGAAAACGTATGATCGTATGCTTTGAAATATTTGCTCTTTTATTCTCGGAGTTCGGGCGCAGTTTCATTTCGCGCATACGTTTCTGTTCTGCCTCTGGTTCAGATATTTATAATATTCTTATATACATGTATGCCATTGAATTGTGGTCATTTGGATACGATATATACTTTGCATTTATTTACTTGTTAAATACTATAGAGGTCTCACAAGCGATCTGTGTAGGTCGTAGACCTTGGTGGTCTTACAGCAAACGTTACACATTTGGACACTAGCCAAATAGACGTTGAATGTCCATTCTATTGATCCTAAAACCGTTTATAGACATAGTTCTCTAGATATTTTTTAAAAAAAAGGTTATCATCGTTTATATTAAACACCAGGTAGGAATGAGTGTTAACGTACAACATTGTTTGGGATCGACAGTGCACAATTATACGACAATCGTCACAATCCACAACTGTATGCATTTCCTTTTTTGTCTGCACGAGTACCTGTATGTTGAAGCCAAAATATTGCACAGCATCTCCTATATATTTCTCTCGCCATTCACCCTCGCCCCTTCAATGCAAAGGAATGATAGCCGATAAAGTTTAGCAAAAGTATTTATTATTCTGGTATAAAGTGTCCCCTGCACGTCCTATCAGGGATATATATATAGTATACATAATTCATAAACTGTATATGCACACGAAGTCTCGCTCATAGAATTACTTAATGTATGTATAATGAGTTTTTATAAGCCTTTTAAAAAACTCATTAATAATTCAGGAGCAAAACACAAAGAAAAATCATAAGCGTGTCGTGGTTTTATATGTGATAAAAAATCACATTAATTTACATAAACTTTAGCTTTGATTTTCTCGGTTTAGACAAAGTTTATTTTAAAAATTACTTCGCCAATGAACTCGTATAAGATGAGTCGTTTTTTAAACTATTTAAAGCACTTGTAGTCGTGTTTTAAATAGTACATAATACTGATTTTTTCTGTGTTGGTGTAATGTACTCGGGTGAATATGATGCTTGTGAT
>CACRXK020003668.1:0-35110 GCA_902702795.2 Paramuricea clavata | reverse complement strand
TATTATAGGTTTTATCCCTATGCAAACGTACAAAGAACCTATTAAAGGAGAAACGCTTGTAAACCCCCATTGAAGTTTTGTACTATCTGTATTTCTTGGGTTTAATTAATTCCAGCCATTGTGTTGGCCCATTGCAAAGTATAGCGGCTCGTCCAACAAGTGAAATTCTTGTACTTTATATCTTTATTGCATTGTATATTATTGTAGATCTAGGTTTAACATATTGTACTATGTAATATCAACGCTGTATATGAAATACTGGGGGCCGGGGCTTAGCAGTGGGGGGGGGGGAGGGGTATGGTACGAGAAAAAAATCTAAACCAAAATTTTACATATATAACTCCCAAAAAAAGAGTTTGACCCATGTTGCAACAGGAATATGTCGGGAAAAAATTTTTGGAACAGGACTACATGAAACACTTCTATTTTAATAGAATAGCCTCGTTATGGAATAGCTTGCATAGAGACTTTAAAAGTATTATTTTCTTCACTCTTTTTAAAAACTAAATACAGGCCTTTTATAGGAAGAAGTTTGAAACTAATTACTCCATTCCGGATACTGTGTAACCAGTAAAGTGGTTTTTAAATTTGTGAAGTAGATATAGTGTTGAGTTCAATATAAAACTGTATGTTATCCAAATATTAGTATGACGTAATACTGAGAGACAAATGCATGATGGGATTGTTGTGTTGTTAGTTGAACTTCCTCGTGAAAGCAACTTACTGTACAAAACTACATTTGTAATAAACGTGAAAATAAAGAGTGATTTCATTACAAATACGGTGTTCTAAAGTCATGGCTTCAAAAGGTTATGGGCCCAGCAGAGAATCACGCTGGTCAAGGTTGACTTTCGATGGAAACGAAAGCAATTACGAACTGTGGGAAGCGAAATTCCTCGCGCACATGAGGTTATTAAAACTAAAGGATACTATCCTGCCGTCTGAAGAAGAGGCTGACGCAACAAAGAACGAAGAATGCTACGCCGAGCTTATACAGTGTTTGGACGACACCAGTTTGTCATTAGGGAGTTTACGATGTACGACGCGGTCAGCTCGACGACGTCGAGTCAAATTATGCTTGAAATAAGCCACAGGAATTTAACTATACTGCTTTAATTGTCTAAAGCATATTTTAATAATCTTACAAATGTTTAAATTGGCCTAAACTACTCCGATGTTTAGCTGATGTTGCCATTCTGTCAACGTTATAAAACAGCTTTCATGGCGCAACGAGCTTTGATATCGCTAGGAAGCCGTGAAAATTACACGTTTGACGGTGTCCCAAGAATGGCAACGTTGTTGACAAAAATTTGAATCTACAAATTATTCATCCCTTTTGTCTCGCATGACGTGTTTCTTTGTCTTGCAAGCGCGTCGTCGAGCTGGCCGCGTCGTGAATCGTAAACTCTCTAATGGTAATGAGGGATGCTACCGACGATGGCCGAAAGGCTTTACAAATACTCCGAGACCATTATGCAAATCAAGGCAAACCAAGAATCATCACACTCTACACTGAGCTAACGTTACTTGAAAAAGCACTTCACGAGACAGTCACAGATTACTTAATAAGAGCCGAGAAAGCAATAACAGCGCTTAAGAACGCCAAAGAAACGTTAAGCGATGGGCCAATAATTGCTATGATCTTAAAGGGGCTGCCTGATTCATATAAACCGTTCTCGATACATGTGACCCAAAGTGCAAGTGAGATAACGTTCGCGAAGTTTAAGAGCATGTTGAGGAGCTTCGAAGAAACGGAAAAGCTCAACACCAAACCGAAAGTTGATCAGGTAATGAAAGCTGAGTTTCCTTCGCAAACAATGACATGTTATGGCTGCGGGAAAAAGAGGGCATTTAGTCAGAGAGTGCCCTGCTAAGAGCGAGAAGAAGTGGTGTAACTATCACAAAAGTACAACACACTCGGATAGCACCTGCAGAAGTCAGCAAAAGAGGAAAGACCAAGCCAAACAGGTGTCGGAGAAAGAAAACACTTCTAAGGATGAACATTCATTTGCATTCAAAGTTAACAACGAAGCAACAGCGAAAATCAATCGAATGGGAATGTTGGTTGACACAGGTGCCACTTCTCACATTGTTACTACTGATATTTTAAAGCAAATAGACATGACATTTAAACCATCAAAACATTACATCGAACTGGCTGATGGCACACGAGCCAGTAATATTGCATTGAAACGAGGGGATGCTGAAGTGTTTCTGAAAGATACAAATGGAAAATGTGTGAAAACGTTGCTGAAAAACGCCTTATATATACCATCCTATCCTCAAGATATTTTCTCAGTGAAGGCAGCCACATCAAATGGAGCCGAGCTTCGATTTGCCCAAGATACTGGTGAGCTAACCCTTGAAGATGGTACCATTGTTGAAATTGAAGAACATGGACGGTTGTACTATTTGACTTCCATAGACAGTCATGAGAACGATAGCGTAAGTGAAGTAGATAAAGTAAATCTCTTGTATGATATTAACACATGGCATGAAATCCTAGGGCACTGCAATTTTGAAGATATTATAAAACTACAGGGGGTAGTTAAGGGCATGAAATTCTCAGGTAAAATTGAGTCATCTAAGTTAGGTTGTAATCCATGTGTAGAAGGAAAATTTGTAAACAGCAGGAGTAGGATTCCTGATGCAAGATCTCAAAAATCATTGGAGAAAGTGCATGTGGATTTGGCAGGTCCAGTTTCTCCTGTATCAAGAGAGGGGTTTAAGTACTGCATATCTTTTACTGATGATTTCTCAGGAGCAGTATTTGTTTACTTTCTGAAATGTAAAAGTGACACCTTTGTAGCAACAGAGAAATTTCTAGCAGACATCACTCCTTATGGCAAGGTAAGTTGCATCCGTTCTGACAATGGCTCAGAATTTACAGGTAAGGCGTTTCAAACACTACTAAGGGAGCGTGGCATAAAACATGAAACTTCTGCTCCCTACTCGCCACACCAGAATGGCACCGCTGAAAGGCACTGGCGCACATTGTTCGAAATGGGCAGATGTCTTCTTCTTCAATCAGGGTTACCCAAAACTCTCTGGCCCTATGCAATTCAAACCGCAGCTCACATTAGGAATAGATGTTTTAACAAGAGAACAAAGACAACACCCTACTTTAGCCTTACTGGGAAAGTACCTGATCTTTCTAAAATGTGGATCTTTGGATCTGAATGTTTTGCTCACGAACAGGAGCATAAGAAATTAGACTCAAGATGCAGCAAGGGGGTATTTGTGGGATACGACAAAAATAGCCCTTCTTACCTGGTGTACTACCCAAAAAATGGGAAAATCATGAAACATCGACTCATTAGATTCATCAAGAAATGTAGTGTAGAACAGCACACACAAACTGATGAGTCCAGGCAGGGATTGTGATGTACATGAGAAATCTGACCATGATACTAGATCGGACTTAGATAGTATGAGCCTCCCTGTTTTAAGTGCAATGCCGCCAAATACAGTGCCTGATGAGGAGCCTAGGGATAGTGAGGGAAGGCATTGCAACCATACTGAGAATGACAGTGAGACAAAACGGTATCCTCAAAGAGAAAGGAACCCTCCCAGATACTTAGAAGAGGACACCATCCTCCCCAAGAATGCCGATTGTGCCCACATTAGTTTAGATTACTGCTACAAAGTTTGTGGATTACCACAAAATTACACAGAAGCCATGGGATCACCTCAAGCCAGGGAGTGGGAGCAAGCAGTGAAGGAAGAGATCAGCTCTCTGAAGGAAAATGATACTTACGAATTATCAACTTTACCAGAAGGTAAAGCTTCAGTAGGGGGAAAATGGGTGTACACAACCAAACAAGATCAGAATGGCATAGAGTCCTTTAAGGCCAGATATGTAGCGAAGGGTTACAGCCAGGTAAAGGGTATAGATTATCAAGAAACGTTCGCCCCGACA
This sequence comes from Paramuricea clavata, assembly GCA_902702795.2. Lineage (NCBI taxonomy): Eukaryota > Metazoa > Cnidaria > Anthozoa > Malacalcyonacea > Plexauridae > Paramuricea > Paramuricea clavata. The sequence continues at coordinate 31,191 of CACRXK020003668.1, read as the reverse complement.
GCCAGTATTACTTCAATTAGGGTCTTAATGCAGTTAGCAGTAAAACATGATCTTATTGTCCACCAGATGGACGTTAAAACTGCATATCTGCATACCCCATTACTCAAGAGTTATACATAGACCAGCCACAAGGGTTTGAAGAGGTTTCAGAGAGTGGTGAGAGGTTAGTATATAGGCTAAAGAAATCGCTATATGGTCTAAAACAATCAGGTAGAAATTGGAACATATTGTTACACGAGCATTTAGCAAATGACGGTTTTTTCAGAAACCATGCTGATCACTGTGTATATAAGAAACAAGTTGATGATAAAATTGTTATCGTCATTGTTTGGGTTGATGACCTAATCATAGCTTCAGATAGTATGCAGTTAATGGAAGAATTTAAAGAAAGTATGAAGACACAATTTAAGATGAAAGATCTAGGTAGAATCACTTTCTTCCTTGGAATGGATTTTAAGCAAAGCAAGGGTGAAATAAAAATTAATCAGAAAAGATTCATTCTTAAAATACTAGAGAGATTTGGAATGATAGACTGCAAGCCCAGGTTAACCCCATGTGAGCAACGATTAGAATTTAACTGTGGTGAATTGACCAACGCCAGACAGTATAGAGAAATGATAGGAAGCCTAATTTATGCCATGACCTGTACAAGGCCTGATTTAAGTTGGATTGTAAGCAGACTGTCTCAAACTCTGTCAAACCCCAGAACGGGAGATTTAATTGCTGCCAAACATGTCCTAAGGTATCTAAAGGGTACCGTGGATTATGAACTCTGCTTTAAGAAATCTGATGCTGACTTGCAGCTCACTGCTTATAGTGATTCAGATTGGGCCTCTTGCCTGGAAGACAGGCGAAGTACTACAGGTTACTGTTGTACTCTAACTGAAGGAGGACCACTGATTTCATGGAAGTCGAGAAAGCAACCAACGGTTGCCATTTCCACTTGCGAAGCTGAATATGTAGCTTTAGCAAATACAGCTCAAGAGTGTTTGTATCTAACTCAATTGTTAAACGGTATGTATAAGAAAGTACATCAGAGTATGAAGGTAAGTGTTGATAACCAAGGGGCAATTGCACTAAGTAAGAACCCAGTTAACAGACAACGTTCTAAGCATATTGACATAAAGTACCACTTTGTACGTGAAATGTATGTTAAAGGCATGATCGATATTGTATATTGTCCTACCCAAGATATGGTAGCTGATATCCTAACAAAGCCACCCACAAAATGTAAACTAGATAATTTTAAAAGTATCGTGTTCGGTTGTGGTAATTAGTTTATATTCTGATAACAAGTGAGGGTGTTGAGTTCAATATAAAACTGTATGTTATCCAAATATTAGTATGACGTAATACTGAGAGACAAATGCATGATGGGATTGTTGTGTTGTTAGTTGAACTTCCTCGTGAAAGCAACTTACTGTACAAAACTACATTTGTAATAAACGTGAAAATAAAGAGTGATTTCATTACAAATACGGTGTTCTAAAGTCATGGCTTCAACACATATCTAAAAAGAACTTATTAAATAACTAATCTGTCATCATGCAAGCTACAGGGTGTCCCAAAACCCCCCAAACCATTGAAATAATGTATTGTTAAGATTTGAATGCCCCGGCACTAAGCTGAACGCAAAGATCCATAAATTATTGACAGGGTGCATATATTAAATATTGACTTATTAAGAAATTAAAATATCTTTGTAAAGCGCACGATTTTCTGCTCTTGGGAATTTAAAGCAGTTTCTTTATGTATATAAAACTTACTTATGTGAAGCTTTTATGCACTTGTGAGTTCAACAGATTGCTGAAGCATTCAAATTCTAACAATACGTTAGTTCAATAGTTTTGGGTTTTGTTGGAACAACCTGTACAGTCCGCAAATGGCATGACAATAGACCTTTCTTATAATGACGTGAAACGCGGGGAAAACACTTAATTAATGAGATGTCCCAAGGGACAATTTTGAGTGACAAGTCGCAATGCAAATTATGTTTTTTTATGAAATTTATTGGCTCGCCAACAACTTGAATTGTCCAGCTGTGGCACATTGTATAAATTGTATAAATACATTTTCCACATTTGACGTCATTATAAGAAAGGACTATTAACGTGTTTCATGTAAATTACAGCCGCCATACAGTCTGTACATGTGCGCCTGCCTAGCTAGCGGTTTTAATTTCAACCCTTAAAACCGCAGGCTATGCACCTGTAGGCTACCTATACCTGAATTTCACACGCACTCTTCTCAGTGAATTGTAACTTTTAGTGGAGAAATGTATTAGAACAAACGCAGTAAAGAACAATTTGGTTTCACAAACAGGGTTCGTACGCCCCCTACCAAACATCTGAATTTGTATTTTGCTCCTGGAAACTGCTTGAAAGCACTGGAATTAAAAAAGTAAGCCCTGGAAAGCCCTGGAAAACTGTACGCATGCAGGCCTAAGCATTCTACTTTTAAGGACACGATTGATTACAAACTTATATTAGTGATATTACTTTTAACGATAATTATTGGAATATAGTGAAGAACTTATTAGCGAAGAACTTATTAACTTCTTTTCTTTTTTTTTATTAACTTTTTTTTAAGAACTTATTAGTGAAGAACTTATTAACTTTTTTTTTTACTTACTTTTTTTTTTGGCTTATTAGCTAAATTAGGCCTACTTTTGTCATATTTCGAAACCTGGAAAATGAGGGGGAAAAGTGTTTGACGGCCCTGGTTTTTCCAGCTTATGAAGGTGTACAGCCCTGCCAGTGAGCTCTATATATATCTGGAGTAAGAACTTCAGTCATTCGGTCAATGAGAAAAGCGAAGCCAAGATGGCGACCATTGACGTCCAATAGCTCTGAAGGTCGTAAACAGTTTTTATACCATTTTCGCCAGCTAAATCCAGTTTTTTCTAACGGTTCATAAAATCACGATACTATTCATTAAATCAAAGTCAAAATACGAAATTTCAACACACTCCTTGCCAAGATGGCGGAAATTGAAGGAGCTATTGGACGTCAGTTCCAGTCCCTTTCTATTGTTTTTGTCTGCGCGGTTAACACGAAACTGGCTTCACTTTGAGCAACCAAGTTCCTACTCCAGATATATATGGAGCTCACAGAGCGCTGCCGACAAGCAAAATGTCGTAATAAGTAGCCAAACGAGGTTTAAAACATTGTTGTACAATTTCTAATTTTGTATGCTTTTGAAGTGTAATTGTCGTCTGCGACCACCCTGATGAGCACTGTACCAAAGTACGCTACAAAAACGATGATCATGATAGAGTTAGCAATGACATGTCGTCTCCAGTACTTCATCCAAATCTTTTGCATCGGAATGTCATAAAAGTGAATCTGAATGAACACAGAGATAATATTGAATGCAAGATCTATGGCCAAACTTATCGCTACCCGGATTAAGGAAGCTTTTATCACTTGCCAGGACGGAACATCGTAGCTCGTTACAAGATAACAGGCTAAAAACGCCTGACTTAAGATGACCATAGTGTACTCGAATAAGATATTCTGAATTTCAAGATCTGCGTTGAATCGACGAGTACGTGGCGAGTTTAAAGGTTGTACTTTCAATCTTGGTCCACATCATATTCTATTAAGACATTTTACGAAGAACTTCCAAATTTTTATACGGAGGTTAAGAGTTGCCTTACTCAAAACGTTTGAGACGCCATGCAACAGTGATAAACCAACGAAAAGCCAGATATTTTGAAAACCAGACTGCATGGTTCGGTATAGTACGATCGTGGCCCCGCGCATGAAATAACACAATACAAAAGCGCGATCTGGTGTAATTATCTCCGAGCTCTTTTTGAGAACAACGTATTTTATAAACGCAGTCAGTGGGAAAATTATTCCTGGTGTGAGTGCGGCGATTATGGCTTTCTTTATTTTGCCTTCAGTTTCTCTAAAATACTTGATGATAATAAACGTGTAGATATAGGCAAATAAGCAGGCACCTAGGAAAGCGAACGAAAGAATGAAAAAAATGCGGAACACACTGTACGATGTTGCTGGATTGACTTTCTTGAATTTACGAGCAATTAGGTAGGCACCACAGACAATGGAAAGTATAAATAGGAAGTTCCCGGGTAATCTAAAAAAAAGCACAAAGACAACTAGTTACAAACATGGGTTAGTTAGTAAGTCAGACAGCGAGTAAGTGAGTCAATCGGTTAGCATATTGATCGGTTGAAGTGTTGTAGTTGCTATACTTCGTTAGGCTTAGTGATTCAAACATAGTTAAAGGACAATGGCAACGAAAATTTTTATTGGCTATTTCAATCCTACTTGACGACCTAACTATGAAAATATTATCATTTCCTTCTCGAACATTTTAGTCTACGAGTAAAATGCATACAAACTTTGTGTTTCGCCGCCATCTTGGAAACATTTTTTGAAAAATTTTCTCGAAGGTCAATGAACTTTGTGACGTCATTAGATGCAATATTTTATGATCTGTATTGTAAATTGCGCCATTCCTTGCTTTCCCAGTCGCTCGATATGTTTTTATCTGATAGTGTAGACTTCTCTTATCTGATTGCGAAGAGTGTTGGCCAATATAAGGCTCAAAACGACATATTTTTAGTTAACATAACACGCACGCAATATTGTAGTTTTGGTGCTACCCACTAGTATTTGCCTTGTTAGACTCGAATTGCTGCGTTTATTTAACACGGAGTAGGATATATACTATGAGAAATAGTGTTACAAACAAGTTACATACTTGGTAAAACCTGCCTTTTGTTTTGGCTCAAGTCAAAGTGCAAATAGTAGTAATACTCTGCATGGGCGTACCGGAAGGAAAAATTTAGGGAGGCGGAAAAAAATTTGCCCGACTTTTCTGGATTTTGCCCGACAAGTACCGAAAAATTTTTTTCCGGAATTTAGTTTGGCGACCTCCCCCCCCCCGTCGCCAAAAAAATTTCTCAAAAAAATTGAGCTTCTCGAGAAAAACATTCGCTTCACCGGTGAGTAGAAATCGGAAAAAGTGGGGAAATTCAATTGAATCGCTCATGTATTGCGGTTTTCCGCAGACACAATTTCTCGCAAAGAATTTGCTATCGTGGAATCAGGAATCATATATGGTGCTAGAAAGAGCCCAAAATTTGATGACGTAATTGTTGAATGGCCCAAAGATGCTTTTCTCAAAACGTGCCTGGTTAAGTATTTTCTCTTTCGGATTGAATGTATGTCGCTAAAGCTAGGGGTTACATGTGCGATATTTTCTCGCGCGGGCAACACAATTCATAACCGGTCAACAGTTTGATCGCGCTGCCGTGGCAATAAAACGCGCAATGATTTTATCGTCCGATAAGAGAAGTGCGAAGGCACTTACTCAAATTGAGGCTGAAGTCGTGATTCTTGCCAAAATTTAGCGCTCTTAATTTTAGACAAAAGTTTCAAAGTTTCATGTTCTGATTGATAAGAAACTAAAATATTATCTTGTCGATATAAACTCCCTAACACTCATGTAGAAGTGTATGCATTTGTAGTTATTTTTGTGACTGTGCCATGAAATTTGACCCGTTGTATTGCCGGCGCGAGAAAAAATTGGCACGTGTAACCTACACTATGTTTACATTGTATCGGATAGTCAGGGCCGTTCCTAGCACGACAGTTCGGTATATTCATATATCCGTGTGTTCTGCCCGACAGTTTCTTTTTGAAAAGCGATTGTTTTGCGGTATGTGAACATGAATGTATGAATATACCCTCGCGTCTAGGAACGGCCCTGCAGATAGTTTGCGTAGCGACGCAAAAACCATACCGGATGGGGCCTGTGTTTACATATGAAATGATGTAATCGTATCGATTTCTGCATCGAAGCGTCCATGGTTATGCCAGATTGGGCTGTCGTTGTCATTGTAATGTAAACACCAATCTTAGCAATTTTGGATTCAATTCGTGATTCAAGATGGCGTCTATCTGATATAATGTAACCAAAAACATGATATGATGATATAATGTAAACATAGTACTAGGTTTAACATCGATTTTGTAGTTATGGTCTTTGCAGTTGGCTAAAAATAGTTGAGAACAATAAGTGACTGGGGAACATAGAGGGCTGTGGGATTTGTGAACAAAGGAATAAGACAAAACACCGAATTTTTCTTCTCTAGATATTTTTATGTAAAGTGATTTAGGCCAGCTGCAAAAAGGGCCTATTACTCACCTGTATAGGTTGTAAGCAACGTCGGTAAACTTATCAAACATAACAATTCTATAAACACACGTTATGGAACCTGGCACAAATGCACTGAAAAATAAACACGCAAGGTAATCCTTTTTGAACTCTTTGAAGCGCCACAACATGGCAATGCATGCTGGAAACCATGAAAACAACGGCAGTAATTTGACAGACATTCCAACAATCCGTAATATCTTTACACGCGCTGGAACACTGACATTTCTATCTCTCCATTCTAGGCACGGCTCACATGACAAATCCACGTATACGACCCCAACTGTGAGCGAACCTAATATGAAAACAACCGAAATTATTAATCCGACATTTGTCTTCAAACTTCGGATAAATGATTCCAAGAAATTTCGCCTTGTATCAGCTGGCATCAAAACAAACATTCCTTCTTCATAATAAGGCACCTCGGTCGGTGCCTCTTGCTCGTACTCACGGTGTATTAAGCCTTCGTATACTTCGTCTTGTTCAGGATTTGGCACGGATATCAACGTGTATTGCCTTTGCAGATTTTCTGGGGATATCGGCGGTGTTTGAATAATCAAACTCGAGAAAAGGGCCGCACAACTACCGAAAAGTTCCTCCAGAAACATAATCCGTTTAAAGTACTTGAATTTGTCGGACTCCTAAGAAATTTTTGACTCGTAGAGATACAGTATGTGTATGAAGGCCTGATTCCACGACAGCGAAATTCTTCGTGACAAATTGTGCCCGTCAAATACGGATGGTTGCACATGAGCGATTCTATTGAATTTTGCCGCTTTCGCAGTGAGTTGAACCACAAGGAGTCCAACTAAGAGCTGTGTTATGAATATGAATAAAACATATTAATTAAACGTAATATGAATAAAACATCATAACGTAATAAATTTAAATTATTGCACTTACTTGTATAAATCATAAGAGCTTGCAATTACAATGAATAGCTTCAAACAGGGCGCTTATATATGCTCAGAAACATTGATTAGAACGATTGTTCAAATATGGCGAAGAAATTGACAAAACGAAAATATCACATGACGTTCCAACGAAAATAACAGAAAGGATTACGGGCGCGAGCGGAAGGCGAGGGTAATAGATATTAATAGAAAGGATGAAACACCGGTAATGCGATCGTGTGATGTGTTCCATAAGTAGCCTGTTCTCTCGGAAAATTCCAAAACGCCTCCTGCCAACTCCAACAACGCCTACGCGCTTAATTAATGAAAATAAACAATGTTTAGCTATACCGGCTAATATGAAATGTTTAAATGTAGCGACCAACATTTTTTTTGTTGCATTATTTAGTTTTATTATTATTTAGTCATACGTCACGAGGACAGGCTACTTATGGAACACATCTCGCGAAAACGGCTAAGAATGTCCGCTGTTATAAATCACATAAATTACATTGATCAGTGTTTTATTGGTAATTACTATAGGCTTGCTCATGTAAGAGAACATCTACTGAGCCCTAAAAATACCACATAAAGCTTAAACGGATAGTCTAGAAGCATTTTAAAAAGTCACGTGATATTTGTTTCATCCCCTTTATTTATTTCTTCCCTCGCCTTTTCGTTCGCGCGCCCGCAATCCTTTCTGTTATTTTCGTTGGAACGTCATGTAATATTTTCCTTTTGTTAATTTATTCGCCATATTTGAACAATCGTTCTAATCATTGTTTCTGAGCATATATACGCGCCCTGTTTGAAGCTATTCGTTGTAAATGCAAGCTCTTATGATTTATACAAGTAAGTGCAATAATTTAAATTTATTACGTTATGATGTTTTATTCATATTACGTTTAATTAATGTTTTATTCATATTCATAACACAGCTCTTAGTTGGACACCCTGTGGTTGAACTGACTTCTACTCACTGGTAAAGCCAATTATTTTTTTTCTCGCGAAGCCTAATTTATCTTTAATGTGCACCTAATTCATTTCGCGCGAAATGTTTCGCATTTCGCTAAAGAAAGCGCCCGTGGAATCAGGCCCTAACATACTTAACAAACGCTCTTTTATATGGATCAGTCAGGCTAATCGAATTTATTCCTTCATTGATTTTATCATTTTCGCGTAAGGTCCCGTTTGAATGTGAAAGCGGGCAAAAGATTTCACAATACACCTTTTTCATAGGACCAGCTTAACTTGTTTATTCACACTTTTTAGAGTTCGAAACAATTTCCAATTCTCATGCAATAAACACTGTAATTAGTTAACATGCACCGAAGGACGTAAACGAACGAATAGCTCGTTAATAAGAAACGAAACAATCGTTAAAATCTCTGTTCCCTATTGGCTGCCGCTACTTTATTCGTTGGCAACCGTAGAACAGCGAGTTCTTATTGGTTTAACGCTTGGTATAATATACTCGGACGAAAATTGGTCTTGTGGTTGTGTTTTGGATAATTACTTTCAACGCAAGGTCAACGTAATTTTAAACTTCAAAATTTGCATAAACCACATATAAATCATAAGTACACAGGAAAAAATCATGTTCTTATTTTAAGAGAAAAAAAAACTTGTTTTAAGAAAATTTTCTTGAAATAAGAAAATATTTTCTTGGGAGAATAACAAGAAAATTTTCTTAATAAGAAAATTTTCTTAAGAAAATTTTTCTTATTAAGAAAATTTTCATGAGAGAAAATTCTTAAATTGAGAAAATATTTTCTTATTTTAAGAAAATATTTTCTCAAATCAAGAATATTTTTTTCTTATTAAGAAAATTTTCTTGTTATTCTCCCAAGAAAAAAGTTTTCTTGAAATAAGAAAATTTTCTTAAAATAAGAAAATAATTTCTTATTTTAAGAAAATAATTTCTCCAAACAAGAAATTTTTCTTAAAAAGAATTTTCTTATTAAGAAAATTCTCTTGTTATTCTCCCAAGAAAAAATATTCTTGAAATAAGAAAATTTTCTTAAAGTAAGAAAATAATTTCTTATTTTAAGAAAATAATTTCTCAAACAAGAAAAAGAATTTTCTTATTAAGAAAATTTTCTTGTTATTCTCCCAAGAAAAAATTTTCTTGAAATAAGACAATAATTTCTTATTTTAAGAAAATAATTTCTCAAATCATGAAATTTTTCTTAAAAAGAATTTTCTTATTAAGAATGTGTTGTTTGGGTGTTTATATGCATTCTCTAATTATTATCACTCCGCGTATTTTCAGTTCTAAAATGTTGTATTTCAGCTGATGAGAAAGATCGTGCCTCAATCTTTACGACCGTTACGACTATATGGAAACCAGGCTTAAAGCCTGGCGAACGTGTTGTAACTGTCGTGAGTAGTGTTTGCGATTCGCGACCAAATGGAAACATGAAGAAAACTCTTCTCGCGACACGCTGGCAACAGTTCACGACAGTTACAACAGTGTCGTCGAGATAGGCTCGAGTTCTATCTCGACGACAGTTGCGACAGGCTAAAAACGTGTCGTGATGGTTATGTTTTAAGGGAAACAGAAAAACGACAGCGTGGCAACAGTTTTGCGACAATCATGGGAGACAAAGGTCCCCTTTGGGGGACCGTGTTTGTCTTCTTAAATCTGCAGTCAGCTGCTTGTACGATCGCTGGTACGAAATTAACTTGCGGCAGTGTCACGACAATTACAACCATATGGAAACAAGCATAAAAATCATTCACGACAAACACTTCGCGATATCTTTCAATTTAACTGAGTAATTTACGGAGGAATACATATTTGATATAAATCGTAAAAATGTTTTGCTGCACCCGCATGAAATAAGCTTAAAGGGACACTCCATCCCCAGAACAAGTGTCGCTCATAAGAAAGCTTTATATGAGCCTACCTTGGAATGAATATTTGTTCGCCTCAATTTTTTTCGTTTGCGAGAAATTTAACTTTGTTTCACTGATTTTTGGTCCATTATCGCCGCCATGTTTGTTGAATCCGCCGGTGGTCCTATGAGTGCCGTGACGTAAGTGTGTGATAGAAACAAATTGTATAATCAGATTTGCTTCGAAACAAATTGTATAATCAAGCTTTAGAGTTTCCTTTTAAATATTTTTAACCGAAGATGCCTCATTTCATGGTTCCTGAGTGTACTAAAAAAACTCACGGAAAACTGTGGGAATCAGCTACCACAGAATTCCAAAAGAAAAAGGTTTGCGAGAAGCGTGGTTGGCGAGAATTCGCAGAGTAAGCCCACGCGATATAAATAATTCATGTGTTTGTTCGGCGCATTTTACACCAGACTGCTTCGAAAGAACGCTCGATCTTGTGCCTGGCTACCAAAAAAAGCCAAAGCTAAAATCAGACGCAGTGCCATCTATATTTCCGCGCAGTAAGCCAGAAAAAGCTAGAAGCACAGGGCGAAGAAGAAATCAAATCCGCTCTGAACAAGCCAGTCAAGAGGTATTAAGCCATGAACGCTTGCATGTATTTGTAGTATAAAATACTTGTACATTATGTAATTATTTTGTAGCTTTCATATTGTGGCAGAATTAACTTTCTGAACATTTGTACGTTATTAGACACAAATAAAGCATAAACACTTCAATAACATATATGTTGTGTATATTTTTTAATACTTGCTGCATATATTTATAATATTAAATTGTGTATTTATACGAGTTCATATTCTAAAAAAATGTACAACCATCATCTTAACTCCTTCCGACATCATATTGGGACAGTAATATGGAAGACAGACGCTGCATGCTGTATTTTAGTAGCCATGCACATGCACAACAAATCCAACATAGGGCCAGAACTAATAAGGGGAACATTTGCATTAATGTATAAACCCTCAAATTTAAATTCACACACTGCACTGCATTGTATTTAGACACATTCTTATTTTTAAGATACTTGAAGACTGTATTAGTATGCAAATTGAGAGCTCATCGACATCCTCCCAAGCTATTGAATGTACTGAATCTGAAAGTCAATCATGCACAATTAGTTCTGTATCTGAAACCCAATGTCCCATTGATGGCATGACAGCAAGTAGAGAAATTGGCATACAATGTGAACTGTTGGTTGACCACATTCCAATTATTAAGCCTATGACATCATGCATTGCAACCCAAACTGAATCCATGCTCCTTGAATTACACACCCCTGCTCTTGCAACTGTTAGTGGAAATGATATTGCACAATCTGATCAAGAAGTTATGTATATTGATGCACCTTCCTTAAAGGAAAGCACCAGTCTACCAGAGTGTCATTCTCCAAGCACTTTTGCAGAAACTACTGACCTACTTGAAAAGGTATCACCTCAGAAAAGCATCTGTTCAGAGTATACATGCACACTGACTGATACAGATCATAATGAATTATACATGCCTTCTGCTGAAAGTCAAACCGAAACAGAGAATGAAAGTGATGTAGAAACAGAAAAATCTCCTGTAGAGCAGGAAAAATTTGTGGTGTTTGAAAAAAATCTAGATGAGCTATTTGTTACTTGTTCCACCTGTGCTAAGCCAATAGTTGAGCAGTCTAAAAAATGTATTGGTAGCGTGGTGGTTGTTGAAACAGTATGTGTTGATGGACATCAGAATAAATGGCGGTCACAGCCTATGATTGGTGAGAAGATAGCAGGCAACTTGTTGCTTGCTGGATCAATACTGTTCAGTGGGAATACTTTTCAAAATGTAAACTCTTTAGCCCATTGCTTGAACTTGGCTTTTATTGGTAGAAGTACATTTTATGATATGCAGAAGGAGGTTCTTTTTCCTGTAGTTGATAAGGCTTGGAAAGACCACCAAGTTGACCTGCTGAATGAAACAAAAGAATCATCATGGAGGAAAATAGCAGTAAAATTCTAGATTTTGAAGTCGTTCAGGTCACAGAGGTCTCATCATCAAATGCTATGGAGGCTGAAGGATGCAATCGGGTCCTCAAACATTTAAAAACAAAGGGGGTAAAAGTGAGATGTTTGACTACGGACAGGCATACAACAGTGACTGCAGAAATGAGAAAAAAAAACATTCTGAAATTTCACACCAGTATGATGTCTGGCATCTTTCAAAATGGGTGGTCAAGAAATTGACAAAGAAAAGCAAAAAGAAAGAGTGTAAAGATTTAACAGATTGGATTCAGTCTGTTTCTGCTCATTTCTGGTGGAGTGTTGCAACATGTGATGGCAACTATGAATTACTCATTGAGAAATGGACATCTGTTGTCAATCATATTAGCAACAAGCACTCATGGAGACATCTGTTGTCAATCATATTAGCAACAAGCACTCATGGAGACATGCTAAGCATTTCAAGAAATGTGCTCACCATAAATTGAGCCGACGGGAGAAGAAAGAAAAGCCTTGGCTAAAACCTGGTACTGCTGCTCTTGTTGCCCTTGAGGACATAGTCTTCAACATAAAGCTACTCAGGGATTTAAAGCTGGTAACAGAGTTTCATCATACTGGAAATCTGGAAGTTTATCATTCCATAATGCTAAAGTACTGTCCCAAGAGGCAGCACTTTAACCATGAAGGAATGGTTGCTAGAACACAGCTTGCTGCCCTGGACAATAATCACAATTGCTCTAGGAAGCAAGCTGTGGTCAAGAAGGGATCCAATGTGGGCAGTCTACGATACAATCTTGTTTTCCCAAAGATGCGCAAAACATGGGTAGTAAAGCCAATTAAGGAGGCCAAGCAGTTTGATTACATTACTACACTGATGGAAAATATCCTCAGGTATAAAAAATCAAAGAAACCGAAGAAATCCCAGAAAGCCAAAAAGTCTGCCAAACATGCAAAAAATATTGCCACAAAAGAGAAACCAGACAAGGAAACAGCAATCAAGGCTCACATTAGCAGATTCTAGACAAACTAACAAACCTATATTTATAATAAACAAACTATAAAATGAGCAAATGATATATGTACTTGTAAGTTAAGTGTCAAAAGGCCCAATTTGTTCATATAACATTTAATTAATCATCTTCATCAGATGCTGGCTTAAACCCAACATAAACATGATCATCCTCAGGTCCAGGAGGTGGGAAATGTGCTCTGATGCAACTGACAGCACAAGATGGCAAGGCGACTCGAATATGCCTTCCTAGCACCCCCCAACCAAATCGTGCAAGTTGCTGATAAGCAATATGCCTGTTCCTTTGGTTATCTGGGCCTTCAAATGGGTTCTCGTACTCCTGCCTGTATTGATACCATGCTGTTCGGAGTACAAACATGTCCAAACACACAGAAGTAAAGGCTGGATTATCGGTGATGCAAGTAAGGGGATCTTTTATTTTCTTAATGATGGTGACTTCTTCATTAAGGGATAACATTTTGGGGATTTCCTGACAATGACCACATTTACACCTGAGGATATTTATATAGTAGATAAAGAGTGAACGCAATTATCTCGGCAATTATAATATATTTCCATTGCACAAAACTTACCATTCTAAATTATCCAAGCGACTTTCATCAGCCGAAGAGTTCGAACCCTCTTCATCTGCTTGGCTTTCACTGTCACTGCTGGAACTGGAGCCTTTCTTTATAATCGTAGGTTCGAATAAATATGGCTGCAGCGAAAACTTTGCTTTGTCGGTTTCAAATTTTACATTCATATTCGGTGATATATCTTTGTCTACTTCAGAAGAGCTGCTAGTACTCGATCGGGCCATAATTTAAAATGATCAGTAAGAGAATAAACGATCAGTAACAGAATTTATTTACCCAAAATCACACCGAAATGAATTACGAAGCTGTTAATTTATAGTGTTTACATCAAAGACTGAGTGTTTCTATCACACACTTACATCACGGCACTCATAGGACCACCCGCGGATTCATCAAACATGGCGGCGATAATGGACCAAAAATCAGTGAAACAAAGTTAAATTTCTCGCAAACGAAAGAGAATTGAGGCGAACGAATATTCATTCCAGGGTAGGCTCATATAAAGCTTTCTTATGAGCGACACTTGTTCTGGGGGTGGAGTGTCCCTTTAATGTCATACATGGATGTCTCAATTGCTTTTAATATATACATAACACGGTATCAAAAAATTAGTTTTGTCGATATCCCTGTATAATATTTTGTAGCATCTTTCATTTATTTAATATACAGAAACGCAGACAAAAAAATTATACTTATGATAAGATTAGGCCGAAATTTCGGCCACATCACACATAATTAATTGCCAAATTAAACAGTAAAATTTGCCAACTTTTTATAAACGTAAACATTGTCATTGACATTATATTGAAATAAATGTAACACAATGATCTATGAACTGTACCTAAGACATAATAAATTTTAATCTTGAATGCAATTAAATTTATTGAAACAAAGGCTTTGTTATTAAAAGCTATAGTATATCTGGATTAGTATTATGCCAACAGCAAACTTTGCGCTTGTTATTATCCTTTTACTTCAATTATGGCACAAAAACCAAATATCTTAATATCTCTCCATATAACTATCCATATCAATAAAACTTATTGCGGCTGTCTGCATGTGCACAGGTACAATATGCGGGCCTTGAATAAATGAGTAATTAAAACAATATTACAAAAAATTCTGTCACATTCTGTGACACCTATTGATGGTATACCGTCTGTTCACAGACTGTATATACTATGAGACCATACAGCACGCAAATTATTTTTATATCAGAAAATTCCATCAACTTTGGTCCAGGCTTTTTAAATAATAAATAAACTGAGCAAACTCTAAGTGGTTGGATATAATTATGATGTTATTATACAAGTCACTGAGTGAGTATACGAAATACAGTCATTGAAATGATTTAGAAAAATTGGTAATAATATTCTAACTGTCGCTGTAGTTTGAGCAAGTTGTCCATTGTTATTTGAAGAACATTCTGGGCTTTAGCCACATTGATGTCTGGTTTTTGAAAAAACAGAGACAACTTCTTCAAATATGACAACATATCTGTTGTCATTGTAGTGTTCTTTATGAAATACCACCTTCTTCATTAGGCACAAAAAGCCCTGAGCTTTTGCAGATCCATCAGCGGAATGAGGGTTAACCTGAAGCTAAAATATAATAATTTAATTATAATATTAACACAAAAATATTATAAAATGAAATACAGTAACTATTCAAGATCACCTTAGAATAAAATGCTTAGATCATTAAATGTTACATACCTCGCCAAAGTGCTGTAGCAAAGCTGGATACAACGACCACATGTTTTGAACGGCAGTGTATGTGTGTGGTATCCAACGTGTACTGCCAACTCGGGTTGGAATGCCTTTCATGCCCAGAGCAACTGAGCTTACCCTGAGCATACTCCTGTTCAGAGAACTTGTGTGGTAGAACGTGTATATATTGTTTAGAAAGTTCACTACTTGCAACTGATTCTCACCTTTCTTTAAAATATCTTTAAATGCCAGTTCTAAGCGATGGGCATACAGTGATCAGTGGCTGTGATATGTTGAGCAGGGGCTGTTTGTTCGTTAGACATTTACCAACATCAGAATGACATCCCATACTCACGCTTGCCCCGTCTGCACTGTAACCGACAACCTTGTTATATAGATCTTCATCAGGAATACCGCCAACTTTCGTCAAGCTATCTTCAACCACTTTGGCGATGTTCTCTGCATTGGCTCAGTCTAGATTACGAAGTGCCAAAAATCGATTGGACAACTTCCCTTTATTACAATATCGCACAAACATTTCTGCTTCGCAAACAGACAAGTCAGTTGTACCATCTGTCATGACACTGTGAGAAGGAGCAGCAGATAATTCTGAGGCAAGGTTAAGATGCTCTGCTTCCACAATATAAGACATTCAGAGGTTCACATTATGTGTGATTTTGTGGAGATCGACGAACCATTCGTAGTCTGAAAATGGTCTTCCTTTCTTGCCGAAGAGTGTGAAACTCGAAACAGCACATACATTTTCTCAAACTCCGTTTCATGTAGCACTTGCAATGCTTTTTTGGCAGGATTTGTGCCTGGTGGTGCTGAACGAGCTTTAGCATTTGCTACACATTTGATATGACCCTTACTCAAGACATGCTTGCACAATGACTTGACATGAAAATTATCAGAGCCCTTTACAAACGTGCTCGTTTTATCTGCATGTTGATTGTTCATGCAAACATCACAAAACATCTTTTTGCTCACTAGTTTAACCCATGGAAATATGTGTTGCCACGACGGATTGAACTTGCGCATTTGTTTCGCTTTTGGGTTTTTATTTTGATCTTGATTCTTATCATTAACAGTTGCCAATGATAAACAAATGCTGTTCTTGACTCTTGTAGCTTCCGAAACTCTTTGTGTGCACTCAAGGAACAAATTGTGTTAATGAATATAATAATTTACACTTTATTGAGAAAGAACTAATATGTGTACAGCTCTTTAGTTTATCATTTACTTTACTGTATACAGTGTATTTATCACACGTCATAAGAACTGTGCAAATTTTCAAAGCCCAGTAACAAAAAGAATTCACAATCACAACATTCACAACCTGTCAAAATACAAGAGTCATGCTATAAATATATATATACTAGCACTACCATTTACATTCAAGCATACATTGTAAACCTTTTCACACATTTGCTTTCCTTTGAAACGTTACGTTTTGTCAGTAATTTGTCACTTTTGAAAAATGAAATTGACATGTTGAAGCGTGCATGAGGTATGTTAAATTAAGTAACATTTTGGGTGCGTCTGCTTCCAGAAATTTACATGTATACTTCCAATTCTATAATTACGAGTTAGTTAAGTTTGATAATTTGTAGACGGATCTTTCACTAGATATTATAGGCAAAGGAATTTTAATTCGTTTAAAAACTCATTTGAACAAGAAACGCTCCTGAAACAAAAAACAACGCTTGAAAAGGTATGCAATGCATGCTTCAACGCAAATGGCAGTAAGACAATAGTCTGTAAAAACAATGACAGTCAGTTTTATTGACTGTCTGAATCTGTGTCTTCTAAATCAGACAAAGTGTATCTCGCAATATCCACAGCACAGTCAGAGGCTGAACAAGTCGTCTTATGTTTCTTGGGGGTATCGGTGTGGTTTCGCAGCAGAAATTCGTCGGACCTTATGCTCAAACCACGCTTTTATAGCTTCGTTGGGATTAAACTCTTCAATGGATTTCCCTTCTTCACCAATCCGCAGGCAAGAGTCTAGCCTATCCCTTTCTAATCTATTTCTCCAATCAGTTTTACCACGATTCATGCAACTGAACATACGCTCAAGTTTGGCGTTCGTGAAGGGAGTTATCAGCAACAACTCGATGATATGCAACACATCTGAACATTCGTTCTTTAGGTCATTCTTGACCATGTTTCTAGATATTTCACTTGGTTAATACTAACAAGCATGGGTCACATTCGATTCTTTAAAACTTCCCACTGGGCTGGAATGTTTGTTATAACACATCCATTGGTTTTCAAAAGCCCCTTCCAAAGCTCAATCAGATAGTCAATGGCACTGTCAACAGAGACCGCTCATCTAAAGGCCAGCAACTCTCATTTAGAATGGATACCAGATGCTTATATATCGGACTAGTGCTCAGATCGGCAAAACACTCCTCAACTGAACGACATATTCTTGTATTCACCGAGCGATTCTTCCAGTTCACGCTTACTGCTGTGAAATTCTTTGAGCTTGATATTCTGATAGACTTTGTTCCGATCATCATCTTCTGACACCTCCTGAATGAACTTGATGTAATTGGTAAGCCTGCTGGAGTTACCATCCAAAGAGTTCGCAACAAGCATTTGCAACTTTGCCGTCGTCCAACTGAACTCTTGTGCGCGACACAACATGGTTACCGGATTGTGCTTGTCTTTTTCCATATTTCCACTTCTTTACAAAACCTTAGATTTCTGCTTTCTTAAGACTTTTGAGAATCTGTATGGGCAAGAGATTCAAGGTGAGCAATGAATATAACATAGTTTTGTAAAACAATGGTCATTACTCTAAACTTATGCGCTATCCAACGAGTGCCTCCGACTTTGGCAGACTTTGGAATGGATTTTTCATATATTTCTGCAAATTCACGGAGTTCTCGCAAACGCTTTGAACTTTTCTTGTATAAATAGAACAGTTTAACCAGAAACATATCTATTTCATCAAAGTTCCCCCAAATGAATCTTTGATAGCAAGCTCAAATCTGTGGTTGAAACAATGGACAACAACAGGGCGTTTTTGCGCAACAAAATACCAAGCCCTCCATGTAGCTTCAAGGAGAAATCTAGTAAGCCAATTCTGCTGAAGGCAAGCTTGATTACTTCTTTCAGTCCTTTGGCATCTGTATGTTTTGGGCATTTGATGCTCAAGAATTTAACCTTTGGATAGCCATCGTTGTTGACAAACAGAACATAAACAAGTTCCTCTTCGATCACTGCAGCATCAGTGCTTCCATCTGTCAAAAGGAATAATATCTCGCGTTTGCTAAATCTTTTGCCAAATCTTTTGCTAAATCTTTTGCCCTAATTACATCTCCTATTGCATCGTTAAAACCAGCTGTGGCATGATCATTTCTGTAGAACTTGTACTCTTTAACACCATTTTTAAATTGAAGGTTAAGAAGAGCTGGATAATCACTAAAAGGACGCTCTTGTTTCACCAGATAATATGCAGTATTGAAACATACCCGAAGGACTTCTTTATCTTCATCAGCCATTCGCATAAGCCTGTGTCCAATCGGGGTATTCTGAAGAACGTGTTGATTATAGCCAGTAGCTCCAAGTTGCTCTTTGTTGCTGAGATCAATAGCTTTAAGGTGAACATTGCAGGTCAAGTGTTTTTTAAGAGTTTTTTCACATACTTAGTTCCCTCAACCCATGCTGGTGTATAGCTTCGCATCTTAGTCAAATGATTTTTAAACTTCATACATAATGAGCATTTAATACTCGTGACTTTACCATTTGTGATGCCCTTTTCCAATTTGAAGTTTAAGTCTTTTTCCCATTTAATTACTGTGTTCAGCGAAGCAGAATACTCCGCCATTCTGTTCACGACATGTGCGAAAAGCCGAAAACCATGATGTAAACAACCTTGATGAGGCCTGGGGTGACAAGATGGCGACTATTAAATTTCCTTGTAAAGTTCGTTCCAAAATTGTGTAAATACATGATATATATCAGGTATGTTTTTCGTTTCACATGTTTTTTTAGAAAAACAAAAATTTTAAGAAAAAGAATTTTATTCAAAAATTTCCATTTGCAAAAATAAAATTTTCGAATCGCAAAAGCAAGAAATCAGCTTGCAAATTGCAAATTGCGACCTGCTAATTCGAACCCTGCAACAGTAACCAAAGCAATACCAACCACGGTAACTGATGAAAGAAAGAAAGAAGATGACATGTATAATTATAACATTAGTCTGACAAGGTAATTAAAAACATATATTGTACCTCAAATTCAAAGTGTCCAATCGGGAGGCTGAGTTTGCCACGTGAGCATGAAATGTATCATCTAATCGCGTTTTACGTCATCGTATTTGATGTACTGTAGCAATTTGGTCATTTTACGATGCAATCAAAAAGGCGATGGTGAACGGATCCTCAGAGTGCAAGAAAAATATTGAATTGTGTGCACATATCAAATTTGCAAGCTTTTTACTCTGGATCTGAAAATGCAAAATATATGAATACTTCCCGAAGAAACCAGGTTAGTATGGCTTTATTTCTTTGTTCTCATATCCATCAAGGCAATGAACTGTTTGACGTTTATTCTAGAGGCAAGCAATGTGCTTTTATTTATCAAGTGCTTCTTACAGCCCAAAATATCCCATTGTCTGCATGCTCGTTTAGAACATTTAATAATGTCTTAATACAAAGAGACAAGATGTACTTAAGAGCTCTGAGGTATTGAAACAATATGATTTCATGAATTTATGGTCAGTTTTAATAATAGCCCACCCGATCTATTCGTCAATAATGCCTTATTTATACAAGGAGTCAAAATGCACTTTATAGTTTATTTGTTTATGTGCCAAGCCATCCAAGACAATTATTATTGTTTTTTATTATTGGTTTATTTGCCAAAAAAAAAGAAAGACTGTTAGCTATTTACAATGAGTTTATATAGTGTTCATTTTCTTGATGTTTATAGTTTAAAACCAAATGCAGAATGTTGTTAAATCAGGCTTACTGTAATAAGATTCCTAGAGCAACCCAGTGTGGTTTGTTGTCTGGACATATTGTCTATTGACTTACCAGCAATTACAATTTACATGTAATAGTATGCACGTCAACTAACGTTTGTATAAGGCCTCTGAGATATGTCCATTGTTAGTGTAAGATGAAATAATCCTACCAGCCTATATTTATCTGGCTGTGTTACTACATTTCAGAGTATATTGTATTTTTTGATAATGCTCACAATTTCTTTCTTATTAATATAGTTTTGCAGTTCTGACTGAGTACAATCTTAATCATTACAATGAATGGTGTCATTTGAAGCTGACATAGTAATCAGTTGATGTTTGTTGATCGGTTGATGTTACTCTGAGTGTATATCCACACCGGACAAGCTTGAAAAATATGCCTGACCACTTTGCCCGGTGTGGATATACACTCAGAGTAACATCACAAACATTATATTCACCTCAGTACACAACACCAACACAGAAAATTCATATTACAGGTATATGCACCCCAAAAACCACATTGCCATAATTCTTTTAAAATATACTCAATTTATAAATGCATTTAATTTAATTTTTTTAATTTATTAGCTTTGCCTTGTAGATAACTATAATACAATTAATGGCAGGGAGTCTGTAATAGCACTTCGCCAATTACTGCAGCCCCGTAAAACTAACATTAAAACTAATATTACAAATTTAACAAATACAATAATCAACTAATAACAAACAACATATGAAAATAACAGCGATACGTCTTTTACATGCAGCACAAGATTGGACAAATGGTTTTGTACGAACGAGGATCGTTGACATTGTAACAAGTTCTTAATGACATAGAGTAAGTAATAATTAAAAATGACAGTTAAATGTAGAGAGGCCACATGTGTCCAGTTTTAGTTGATCAGTGAGAAGGTTCCAGATCTGAGTTGATCAGATAAAGAAGGATCTTTATAATAATTATAATAATATATTTATTTCACACAAATTGTTACATAATTTAGGTAAAGCCGAAGCCATATGCTTATTTGGCAAAAATATTTGAAAATATTTGAAAGTATAGCTCATGGTGGTCGGTACAAGAAATTAAATATGAATAATTCCAACTAAATTATACAAGAAAAAAAACCTGGAAGAAGCATTTATATTAGTAGAGTAAATGTAAATGCTTCATGGAAAAAAAAGAGATATACAGCCATATTTTAGTCCTACTTTTTAACTCAGAGCCATTCCAGATGAACATGTCAACCATTCTAAAAGGTTAAATAGTAGTTCTTTAGAATACTTCAAAAATTTTGAGTTGTCAATGATTGCCGAATTAATAAAAGAGGGAGAGAATTCCAATTTTTTGGTCCTTGCACACGAATGGAAAAAGAATATTTATGGGAAGTGATATGCAAATCCTGTCTATGCCTTGTAAAATTATCATGGATGTTATAGTTAAACTCGAATAAGCAAGAAATGGGCGAAGGAAGGAGATTGTTAATGTGTCTAAAAATAAAACACGAAAGTTGAAATTCATAAATCTGAAAGACAGTGAGAATATTTAATTCCTTAAAAAGTGGTTTGGAAGGAGTGAGAGGAGAATGCGTGAAAATTCTCACGACTTTTTTTGACATTGAAATAAAGGATGAAGATGTGTTGTGTAAGATGATCCCCAGATAATAGTGCAGTACTGTAAATAAGGCAGGATTAAAGAATTGTATAATACGGAGAGCGTTGATCTATCAAGGGCATGACAAGATTTTGCAATTATTCCAATGTTTTTGGAAATTTTTGTAGTGATTGATTGTATATGTGGGATCCAGGACAAATTTTCCTGGATAGTAATTCCCCAAAATATAGTTTGGCTAACCCTTTCTATTACGTGTCCATTGATTTTTAACTCATCCTGTGGGTCGATGTTTTTTTCCCCTGCTAGGATGAAAGAGTATAAACTTGGTTTTATTTATATTTTTGAGGGAATTTATATTTTTGTCACTATAGAATATATTAGTGTCATCTGCGAATAGTATAAAAGATAGGCAGTTGGATGTATTAAATATATCATTTATAAAGACAAGAAACAGTAATGGTCCAAGAACCGAACCTTGGGGAACTCCACATTTAATAGTTTTAGGTGAAGATTGAACATTGTTGATTTCAACATATTGAGATCTTTCACTAAGGTAACTTTTAATCCATGAAAGGGCATTACCACGAAAACCATAAAAAGACATTTTATCAATTGGGATGTCATGGTTGACAGTATCAAAAGCCTTTTAAGATCTAGAAACTCGCCAACAGTTAGCATATTATTTTCAAAACCATGATAAATTCCATTGACCAGTTCAAGTATAGCCGTAAATGTAGAATGATTTTTTTCTAAAACCGTATTGGTGGTGGTTTATAATTTGAAATTTATATAGGAAATCCATGAATCTCTTATACATCACCTTTTCAAGTATTTTTGAGAAACAAGGAAGAATAGAAATCGGTCTAAAGTTGGAAAATCATTGTTTTTGTAAATAGGCAAGACCTTAGCAATTTTTAGCTGGTTGGGTACACTACCTTTGGCAATTGAAGAGTTAAATATGTAACACAATGGCACTGCAAGTATGTTAATACTTGTTTTAATGATAGGCGTTCTAATGCCGTCTACCCCTTTGATAGGTGGATGTTTTGCATTTTGGAGCGACATATTTGGAAGATCTAGTTTGTCGAGAGGTGTGGATGGTTGCAAGAAGAGATGCATTTATGTGTACAAGTCCATGGGTTATCTTGTAAAAGAGAACCATGTCAAGGTACTTCTGCCAATAACAGATTGGTAGGAGCAAGAAAGACTGGAGCCTGGTCGTTATAGCCCATAGTACTGGAAAATGGTAACTAGAGGATGAATTTAGTTGCTCTTTGTGTGTGCTCGACTTGTTTCAACAGTTCAACAGACTGTGGAGCCCATGTTTGTGTTGCATACCCTAGGTGTGGTCTTACAAAGGCCAGATACAGCGTGTTGTGGATATACAGAGATGATCTTTGGATGTATCCAAGTAACTTGTTTGCTTTGATCGATTGTTCGTCGACTTGTTTGGTTGTTCGTTGACTTTTGTATTCAAGTAAACTTGCCTAAAGTGAGTTCTTCCTGACAGTTCTTGTTTGTTGCTTGTAATTATTGTAAAAGATATGACCTGGTGAAATTGCATGTTTTTAACTCTATGTACCCACATGTGCAAAAACCCACATGTGCAAATATAATGTTATAACAGTATTCAAGGTTTTTCGACTAAACAAACCCCAAAAAGTTTATAACAATCATATTTTGCAAACTTAGTCTTATAGTAAATTCTTCCAAGCCGGTTTCGTTCATGCAAAAAAAAATTCAAAAGCTTACACATGTATAGGTATCCTAAAATGGTTCATCATTAGTCAACTGCCATGTTAACTTCTACTTAATTACTATAAATCAAGCTTGTGGTTTTTGGGGTACCTTGGTTTTGTGGGTACATATACCTGTAATCTTTGGGGAAGATTTTCCTTCCTTAGCAGTCAAAGATTCCGAATTATCTTGGAGCCTTGCAAAAGCAACCTTACAGTGCGAAACTGCACTCTTCAGGAGGCAGTCCTGTGGCATTTGTCCGCCCAGTGAACAAATATAACTATTCAGATCCTAACCAGGTCAGGTCAGTGAGGATTATTTTCCACAAATACTAGACCCTAAAATTTTCTCAGTTTGCAATAAACGAACACTTCCAGATGCTATGTGCAAAACAAATTATAAATCGACAGGATTTTATGGTGAAGTTAGACCTCAAGGACGCATATCTAACAGTTGATGTTTATCTTGACTCTCAGAAATACCTGAGGTTTATCAGTTCAAAGCCCTGCCATTTGGCCTAAACGCAGCAGGTTTTCACAAAATTTCTCAGGCAAGTGGCAGCATTTCTCCACACACAAAACATCAGACTTCTGATTTATCGGTTGTGCAAAGTCCTTTGATCTTATGACAGCACACAAATATAGTGATAAAACTGCTCCAAGATCTGGGGCCCTTAATCTATTGGGAGAAGTTAATTCTGACACCAATCTAGCCTGCGAACAGGCTCTCAAGCTGAATTGAGAGCCTGCATCGATGACTAATGAATTTGAATATCTGCCCGTAACGTTCGTTTTTCCAAATATGGAATGTCTATCCTTATATGGTGTTGTTTACAACTTTCGTGCAAACTAAATTTAGACCGTGTAAACTAAATTTAGACCGTAAAGTTTATACTGTTTTTCGAAATATAAGATATTCAAGCAAAAGTTTAAATGTTTTAAATACTGTTTTCTCAAAACAGAACATTTCGTGCTTTGAGATAAGATGGCCAAGACCAATTTGATCAGTTAATGTGTTTTTTATGCATAGTGCTTCAGCAGTTGACATATATAGAGCTCAGCGGGAACATATAAATTATAGCATCTGACCAATGAGAATTTCGCGTCACGATTTGAGACGCAGATATTCAAATTCATTAGTCATCGATGCAGGCTCTCAATTCAGCTTGAGAGCCTGTTCGCAGGCTAACACCAATCCAGATACTAGATTTCCTAGGATTCATGATCAATTCAGTAACTATGAAGTTTTATTTATGTCCGGAGAAGATAATGAAAACTTGTTGTCTGTGCAAATCCTCAATCCTCTATCTCAACTGTTGGGTTT
Source organism: Paramuricea clavata (assembly GCA_902702795.2). Taxonomy (NCBI): domain Eukaryota; kingdom Metazoa; phylum Cnidaria; class Anthozoa; order Malacalcyonacea; family Plexauridae; genus Paramuricea; species Paramuricea clavata. Next base: position 6,271 of record CACRXK020003668.1, on the reverse strand, counting down.
TCTACAATCTTGTTGACCTTGACCAGCAGTATGCCTTGCTCCACTCCATTTTAGGCACCTTCAGTCATGCCTGATCAAGCAAGTAGTGTTGAATAATGGGAGTTATCATGGCACAGTCCACCTGAGCAGACTGGAACTGGGCTGCAATGATGGATTCTGAATATCCATCAGGTAAATGGACGTCCAATTCGTCCCCCTGCATCCGAAATAATTATAACATCGAATGCCCCCAAATTGGGCTGGGGGCCACTTGTGGCAATTTTTCAACCATTGGTCACATGAGAAGAGTCTTCTTCACAAAAATGTTCTGGAACTATCCTGAAACATTAATCAAACATAGTAGTGAAACTTCACCTGGACAATATGACAGCCTCATACATACAAATAAATGGACATGTCAAATAATAACACAATATGCAACGAGCAAACACTAGGGTTATCTAGTGATCAACAGAAACAGAAGATTGAAACATACCCTATTACATCTGATATGATATATCAGGTTACGGCAATGTCAAATATTATTCAGAGTACAGACATACCCGATGCTGAGAGAAAAAAACTGTACAACACAAACATGGAAAGTTATCAGAGTTTGAGGCAGCAGAAGGGCGGACAAATACCCAAATTTGCAGAACAAAAGCCCGATGAGAAGGCACCTTTATCAGATGCTGATGTGATTGGACATTTACCTGCGACCACGCACCCAAACGTAGCAACTCTTTTGAAACGTCTGAAAGTGAGACCTGACGTTTTTTCCTGGGATGAATCTGGTCAAGTTAAAGTGAATGGCAAAGAGATACCTGATTCGAATATATCAGATTTGGTCAGTGATACCATGAGGGCACGTAAGAATTTTAAACTTAAGGAGCCCAGGAATTCTTTCAGGGGTTGGCAAAGATTAATGTACCCAAAGATATTGCGAGAAACACAACAAGATGGAAGGAGGTTCAAATGGACGAACCAGCTGATACGGAAGAGGCTGTTTTCAGGACACCAAGCCCTGTGCAATGCTACCATAACTTTCTGAGAAGACAGCCAGTGAAATCAAAGCATTGGCTTAAGTATTAAATTATTATTGTAACTCTTTGCATGTGTTAATAAAATGTTTTAAAAAGGCAAATTTGTTTGATTATGTGTGGTTTGTATGTGGGGCATAAATTTGCACACATACACAGAATAAAAAACACATTAATGTTTACAACAATTTTGTTAAAAACGTATTTTTCCTGAACTGATTAAGGTTAACATTGGGATGTTTTAACAATATCTTAAAACGACTCTTAACAAACTGGGATACTCTGGTATCATTAGAGACCATATCATTGTTAAATAAATGTATGATCTTGTGCATGCTTTGATCTATGGCTAAGGTAAAATATACAATACTGGCCACATACTTTGAAAAGTCTCCAAATGATAACCTATATTACTCAGGTGCATGTCCATAACTGTCAAAGAATTCTCCTTTCTCTTCCAATGGGAAGTAGAAGGCAACCCAATGTGTTCCAGGTTCACTGCTTGGATCGGTGTTTGCAACAAATCCACACAGATATCTGTTGGTCGTCTGAGGCAGCTTGTCACTTGGGAACACGTCGCAAAACTTCTTGCCTGTTACAGGATCTTGTTGCAAGGCATGGGTTGTCTGGGCAGTGTTCATTTAATCAGATAATCATAGACAATGTGCATGGTATCCTCTGCGACTGCAGGCATGCCAGAGAACTGGATATCAATGGCTAGATTTCCTTTTTGTTCCCCGTTAAAATGAGGAGAGGCTTCACACATATCCGGTGTTAGATCAAACACGTACACAGCATATCTTCTCAAGATATATCGTTTCCTGTGTTGTAATATATTTTCCCCGTACCAGAAAACAGGGAGCTGAATGCTTTGATGTATTTGGGTGCTGCACCATAAAAAAGCTGTTTAAAAGGGTTTAAAAGACATTTCTTCTCCGATTACGGTTATTCGAATGGAGGACACATTGAAATGTTGAAAATTGTATGGATTCTTTTTCAAAGCACCATTAAACGCTTCACTTATGAGCATTGCAAAGACAAATATTTTCAGTATGAGCCCATTAAAAAGGTTATCTTTCCTCAGGGAGGGATTTCCTGCAGGGATGATAAAACCCTTGCATTCAACACAACAAATAGGATACATGGCTGGTCCTTTTTTGAATGTGATTTGATGGGCCACAGAAAAGCTCAGATTGACTTTCACTTTACTTATCTTGAGATAATTGACTTTCACTTTACTTATCTTGAGATAAGCATATATAGGTCCAGTCATTTCAACAATTTCACTTGTTTTGCTGATAACATATGCCACCTGCTATGGTAGGATCTGCAACATCCATTTTCCTGCAGTCTCTTTGTAATACAAGATGGCCAAGACCAATTTCAGCAGTTAACATGTTTTTTATGCATAGTGCTTGAATTGAAAGATATGACGATTGTTTAGATAATTACCTCAGTGTGTAATTTGTGTGATTAGTGTATTGAGTGAAACAATATAATTTGATTTATTTTATACAAGTGTATGAATAAGGCTTATAAGCCATATTTGAAAACTTAGAACTTGGAACATAGAACGTTTAACCTAAACACTCAGAAGAATCTTAGATTGAAGTATAGTCATAGATGTTGATGAACCGAGTTGTAAGTATAGATTAGTGTGTGTAATTAATGTAGTAATGATAGGTTTTATTCAATTTTTAGTTTGACTGCACTCATGTTGTATATACCTTAATAAACAGTGCAAAAACGTCTTGGTTCTTGGGTAGTTGGGCAGTCCTCAAATTCGTTCAAAAAACGAAACAGTGCTTTTCAGCAGTTGACATGTATAGAGCTCAGCGGAAACATACAAATTATAGCATCTGACCAATGAGAATTTCACATCACGATTTGAGATGCAGATATTCAAATTCATTAGTCATCAATGCAGGCTCTCATTTCACCTTCAGAGCCTGTTCACAGGCTAGGAGCAAAATAGTTTACTGCAGATATTACATATGTCACCGCATAATAACATTGGTACCTGTACCTGTAATGCTAATTGTAAAGAGGCCCTGAAAACAATGACAATGACAATTTATTGAGTACCAGATATTACAATTATCAATAAGACATAATTAAATTATACTTTTTTGAAGGTACAAGCTAACTGAAATAACCATTATGGGCTAAAACTAGTCAGCTGTACAATATAATTTGCATAAATAGGTCTACTGAATCATTGACTTATTTGTTGTCCCTTATGTCAATCTCATTTGCCTTAAAGTTCATAGATACATGTATGTATTATTGTTGTCAGTAACAGATATCTGCTGGCTACTTCCTAGATTCATCTGGCACATAAGCATTAACATTATTTGGCAGTGGCTGTGGAAAATTGAAGTTCTGGAATTGTGCAGGTTGACGTGCCCATTGTTGTAGATTTTGCTGCTGCTGGTGGTGGGAAAACAGAGTAGTTCGCATCTCAATTGACTGTGTCAATCCACAACCAATATTTTCAATGGCTGTGGTCATCTGAGTAATTGCATTGATTGTATTTCTTGATGACTCTTTCATAACTTCAGTCATTTCTTTTTTAAAATTCATTTCATCTTTGCTTTCTTTCAACAGGATCTGGACATGTTGTGCTGCACTAAGGGTACGCTCCATATATTTTTTTATATTATCAGTGAGCTTGAGGCATGTGTTTTTAGCCTTATTTAGCAACAGATCTACTGGCAGTGGTGCAGTCAGATAAATCAATAGATAAATTGTCAGCAAGGACTTCATTTTTTACGGTAAACTCACTTTCCCCACTTTCGTTTAAGCAATTGAATGTGTTGGTATCCACACCAGTATTGATAGGTTCAGATGATGTTGACCCTCCATAAACCGTATAGTATTCAAAAACAATTTTACCACTACCACTTTTGCCCGTATTCTAAAAGCTCACTCACACTCAATGAGTGGAGGTTCAATATGAGCTTCTCTTGAGTGTCGGTGCTGTTTTTGAATAGCTGGAGGGTGAGTAGTCGTATAGTAAGGTATGACACTGGCCCTCTAGCCATTCAAAAACAGCAATGGGACTCGAGAGAAGCTTAGATTGAACCTTCACTTATTGAGTGTGCTTTTAGAGTGTGGGCGTTTGTCTTCCATTCACCACTGCACTGCTAAAATTTTGACATAGTTCTTTAACTTTTTCTTGGATCCTTCCATAGCCTTTCTTGATTTGCTCACGCTGACGTTTTAGTTTCTTGATGTGAATATATATCTTTCTCCTCTTTGGTCATTTCAGTATTCAATGCTTTTTCAGCTTCTTGTGGGCCAAACTCAGCAGCATATATCCGCTGCATTTCAACCATGAAAAAGAAAAAAAAAATATGAAATATCAAAAAAAAATATTCTAGCAGATTGTCTTGAGATTCTATACAGATTGTTTGCTAATATATTAGTGATACTTTAATATAGAGCGTTAACTCGCTGGGGATATACAAATAAAAACTAAATTTCGGTGTCACCATATCTGCTCATAATTTGGTAACTGCTACAGAAAAACAAAACAATTTACAGAAAATTACATGTAATTTACAACAGATTGTGGAAGTGGGAAGGTTCTTATATTCTTGTACTGTAAAAGGCAGCCATTGCCAGTAAGTTAGAACAGTAGTGGTAACATAAAGTTTTGCTGCCGCTACCTAGTACAGTTTACAGATCTAGACAAGTATAATCAACTCGAGTACATTTTAGAGTGAGACTTTATTGAGGAGAAATAGTACAGAAAGAGCTGACAGTTCAGTTAGCAATACTTGCAGATACGCATCGAAGTATTACATATTTTTCTACAGTATACATCACATTAGAACAAAATTCTGAAACAATCACCACGAATATTTGAAGTTTAAATATTCAGTTTGAGTATGAATTATGATTATATAATCACGGAACAAATCTTGCATCTGAACAAACCAAATTTGACAAGTTCTTTTAATGGAAACCATTTCTGTAAGCTTTTATAATGTTTATTTTTTATGAAGCGTCGATAGTTCAATTTCATTGATTTACCAGTACTCGGTCCAGTAGAGATGGCGATGTTCATTGTAAAGGTACCAATAGAATAGAATAGAAACTTTATTTCACGAGGGAAAATGTATTAACCGTAAAAGTTATCTAACATACGGCCCTCGCACTATTTTGATATTTACAGGCATAAAAAGTATTAAGGATTACGACTATTTACATTTGAGAAAAAAATAATTAGTAATGAATACAATTACAATTTAGTAAATATTTACAATTTATACAAAATAGATCTTCGATATGGTTAGTAAGGGTAAGCTCGTTAAGAAAGATTTTACGAATTTTTTGTTTGGCATTAGTATATGAAGAGCAAGATGGCGAAGCAGCAAGTTACTTACAATCGCTATCTAAGCAATTAAAAAGAATGGAAGCACTGTACAGAAATGTTCGTTTACCAGAGTCAGTATGCGGGAAGGGGGGTTGAAGGTCATATGCGCAAGCTCTAGTCAGAGCCCGTTGTCGGATAGAAGATAAGAATTTAAACATTTGCTTAAATGAAGATGAAACACTGGGATTTGTGAGAATGTTAATTAGTAAGAGAAGCTTCCTAAATTTAACAAGATCAAAAATTGGGATTATTCGAATCTGGGAAAAAAGAAGAACAGAAGGAGTAGAAAAGTCAGCGTCTAGAATAATACGTGCTGCACGCTTTTGCAGTCAAAGAATGCAAAGTAAAAGTGTTTTTGAGCAGTTTCCCCAAGTTACAGAGCAGTAGATAAGACTTGAATTAATAAAGGAGTTATAGAAACGAAGAGCACAGTCCTTAGTTAAAAAGGGTTTAATCCTGCGTAATAAAGCAAGTCTACTATTGATTGTTGAACACAAGTTGTCAATATGCTTGGTCCAAATTAAAAACTCGTCAAGCGTTAAACCCAACACTTTTGCTTGCTTCACCTGTGCAAGTATGTTGCCATTAAGAGTAACTGATAGAGAACGGCCTGAAGTATTCTTAAGTTGTTGGGGAGAATGAATGAGCATGGTCTTGGTTTTCAATGTATTAGTCACCATTCGGTTTTGTTGAGTCCATGTTGAGAGATCTTGAGCAACAAGGTTAAGTTTCACATTTAAATCATGAATGGAAGAACCTTCTGTTAGAACGATGGTGTCATCTGCAAACATTGTGGATTCTGAATGTAAAAGTTGAGAAGGGAGATCATTGATAAATAAGATAAAAAGAAGGGGGCCAAGAATACTTCCTT
>CACRXK020003667.1:17416-35114 GCA_902702795.2 Paramuricea clavata | reverse complement strand
GCGAGAGTTTGCATGAGAGTTGATGAGAGTTGAGAAGCAAGAGTTTGCATGAGAGTTGATGAGAGTTGAGAAGCGAGAGTTTGCATGAGAGTTGATGAAAGTTGAGAAGCGAGAGTTTGCATGAGAGTTGATGAGAGTTGATGAGAGTTGAGAAGCTAGAGTTTGCATGAGAGTTGATGAGAGTTGAGAGTTTGCATGAGAGTTGATGAAAGTTGAGAAGCGAGAGTTTGCATGAGAGTTGATGAGAGAACTTGAGAAGCGAGAGTTTGCATGAGAGTTGATGAGAGTTGAGAAGTGAGAGTTTGCATGAGAGTTGATGAGAGTTGAGAAACGAGAGTTTGCATGAGAGTTGATGAGAGTTGAGAAGCGAGAGTTTGCATGAGAGTTGATAAGAATAGACAGAATATTACCATTGCATTGTACCCTTTATCATTTTACCAACCATTACCTGTCAAGAGAAGAGCGCTGCCACTCAATGGGTTAACAAATGCTGTGCTTACCAGTAGCTGAAGAAAGAATGTCACAAATGGGTTGTTCTGAGGTGGCTCAGTCTTATACATTTCATAAAGCAAAAACAAGATGGAGACTCGTTGACTGGGGGCAGGTAGCAGGTCAGGTTGTTGCAAGAGAAGCATCTAAAAAGTTAACACAAATTTTATGAGACTCAAATAAACAGAAAATAATTTGAGTGAAGTACTGACTACGATGATTAACAATTACTTAACAAAGTTGCGGTGAATACTGCAAGGCATAGATGGAAAATTTGGCACCCCCCCCCCCAAAAAAAAGGTTTCCCACCCCGCCTAGCAAAATTTACACCCCCTTCCTCATTCCTCATAAATGACAGTACTTAGTGTGATTGAAAAAAGATTTTGAACTCATTAAGACTAAAAACAAGGATTTTGAACAAAATAAGACCAAAAATCTCAAAATTTTCTGGGGGCTTTGCAGTTTGCCCCCCTTACCCCCATTAGCAACTGTGCTCCCAGAACCCTTCTGCAGCTTGCTTGGTGCCGCTACGAACCTGGTCGCTAACCACCCCCTACATTTTTGGCACCCCCCCAAAAAAAACGTCTCAGTTATTCACCAAAACGTTCGGTGGATACCAGTTTGCAAGTTCCTAGTATCCCACTGGATAGTACCACAGAATAAAGATCCACACAGAAGGGCCACTTACGTCGGAAGCTTTGAAATTTCTGAGGCGCTGGCCGCCATCTTCCTAGCCAGTCGATTACATATTCCCACGGCAATAAACGCACTGTATTGGCTGGAGTCAATATTGCAGTCAACTGCATATTTTTGCATAAAAAATGGCTACATGTTGCACGCTGAGTGGCCCTTCTGGTACTGATCTTTATTCTGTGATAGTACCACAAATTTCAAGCCCTGGAAGATGGTGCTAGAATATGAGGGGAGGGGCACCCTCTCGCTAGGATCAATGAATATATTCAGCAATAGGACATTCACATACCAAAGCAGATCCAACTCGAAAGTGGTCCTGTCTTTGAAAAGTGTGATGAAAAGTTGAGGCGATTCCCTCAAACGATGACTGAGAGAGGTTGTCCTCGGATAAAATACTAACAAGAACAAAAATAAATATATATGCTATATAGAACTGATAGAGCTATCCAGGATAAACAATGTTAGTTTAGTTTAGGCTTCCTCCTGTAGTAACACTGGATCAATAAGAGATGATCCTTACTGCATGGACCTCTAGGAAGAACAGTTTAGAACTGATAGAGCTATCCAGTATAAATAAAGTTAGTTTAGTTTAGGTTTCCTCCTGTAGTAACACTGGATCAATAAGAGATGATCCTTACTGGACCTCTAGGAAGAACAGTTTAGAACTGATAGAGCTATCCAGTAATATAAATAAAATTGGTTTAGTACTTTAGTTTAGGTTTCCTCCTGTAGTAACACTGGATCAATAAGAGATGATCCTTACTGGACTTCTATGGAGAACAGCTTAGAACTGGTAGAGATATCCAGTATAAATAAAATTGGTTTAGTTTAGGCTTCCTCTTGTAGTAATAATACCGAACCATTGTCAATACAATATAAATGTATAAAGGCGTACAGCATAAAAGTACATATTCTGACAAACCTCAGAAGCAACGAGAGCTCTTTTGATGACAAAGCCATGTTCTTGAATCAAGCTACCTTTTACGATACCTCGCGCAAAATTTCTGTTTTAAAACTAATAAAAAATGGCCAAAATATAAACATACTCCATTGATAAACATTCATTTCAATCCGCCATCTTGAATTTAGATTTGACTCTTGCAGACACGTTTGCAAAACTGCAACGAAGCTGACCAATCAGAATCGAGTATTTGAAACTGGTTTCGGCCAATGGACGATCTCGTACTCATAGCATGCCCTTTCGCAGGTTAATAGGGTCGGAGTTGCCTCATTCTGAGTGGGAAGAGGTTATTTCGCTGGCCTCAGAGTGACAAAATGTAACAAAGCAACGGTTTTACTAACACTAACCCTACTCCAAACACTAACCCTTACCCTAACCTAACCCTACTTGTTTCTAAACCAATCTTGAAGAAAAAAATTTTGACGAAATGTCATGATGATGCCTTCTGATCGAGTGGAGCCTCGCTCTGACCGAAGAAAAGTCTTTCAGTGACAATATTATTGACTGGTACATTTGTTTTCTCACAAATGTTTACGAAAATAATTGAGGTTGTTTATCTTATGAAATATTATTGAAAGGCACTACCCTCAGTAAAAGATAAACAACATGTGTTTTTCTTTTAAAGCAAAATCTTTTCATTTGTTGTTTTGTATTCCAAAGCGAGAATAAAAAGTCTCTGAAACCGTTTATAGTCGTAGCGTTTCCAGACATCAGTTCGACTTTTGTCCGTTAATTTTTGAAGTATGTAATTGTTTACAGATTTAAATCATTTAATTACACTGTAAACAGATTTAAATTGGAAAAGGTAAGGTTATTTAATAGACACAGGAATGGCTATCTCGTATTTGCTTCAGGGCTACACGAGGAAACCTTAACTAAACTCACTTTATTTATACTGGATAGCTCTATCAGTTCTAAACTGTTCTTCCTAGAGGTCCAATAAGGATCATCTCTTATTGATCCAGTGTTACTACAGAGACAGGAGGATACTTAATATACTAAACTAAGTTTATTTATACTGGATAACTCTATCACTTCTGAACTGTTCATCCTATATAGAGGTCCAGTAAGGATCATCTCTTATTCATCCAGTGTTACTACAGGAGGAAACCTAAACTAAACTAACTTTATTTATACTGGCTAGCTCTATCAGTTGTAAACTGTTCTCCCTAGAGATCCAGTAAGGATCATCTCTTATTGATCCAGTGTTACTACAGGAGGAAACCTATACTAAACCAACTTTATTTATACTGGATAGCTCTATCAGTTCTAAACTGTTCTCCCTAGAGATCCAGTAAGGATCATCTCCTATTAATCCAGTGTTACTACAGGAGGAACCTAAATCTCATTGGTTGATACTCTCCAATATATAATCTATCCATCAAGTTAAACTACTCCAAACTAAACATTTTTCCATTTTGTTTGCAGCTACTAAATAAAGATGCGGTTTCTCGGAAAGACTGCAACGTTTGCGATATTTCTCACGTTCTTCATGTACAATGTAAGCGTGCTGATGACCTGTTGGCTAATTTTTTTTTGTCTTGCCAGTAGCAAAGCTAGCCATGGCAACTGGTCATGCTATACTGATAAACCTGCATCCAAATAGGTTATAGACATCCACACCGGGCAAGCTTGAAAAATATGCCTGACCACGGTGGGAATCGAACCTACGACCTTTGGAATACTAGCCCAATGCTCTGCCAACTGAGCTACGCGGTCAGGACGGTTCGAGTATGTGATATTTTGGAACCGAGTCTATAGTTCCTTCGATATCAATTTAATCTATTAATGATCATGAATTTTTCTGTGTTGGTGTAGTGTACTCAGGTTGTCCGGTGTGGATATACACTCAGAGTAACATCACAACCATCATATTCACCTGACTACACTACACCAACACAGAAAAATTCTGGTTATCGACAGTACATTTCTAATACTTTGAATAATACAAGTCATTAAAAATTTGCATAGTATGATCTGTTGCTTCGCCACTGTATTTTGTATTGATATCGTTTTGATCGAACGTAGTCTGGGAGTTGGCAGGAAAAGGTTTGCCAGTGCATGAGAGCTTTGTTGACAATTTAAAATAAATAACATTGTTGCTTATATTATATGTTTTCATCTTCTTCTAGTATGGAGAACCAGATTGTGAAGAAATGGCACGAAAGTAAGTTACAAGAAGAAGTTTATATACTGGATAGCTCTATCAGTTCTAAACTGTTCTTCCTAGAAGTACAGTAAAGATCATCTCTTATTGATCCAGTGTTACTACAGGAGGAAACCTAAACTAACTTTATTTATACTGGATATCTCTATCAGTTCTAAACTGTTCTTCCTCAATAGAGGTACAGTAAGGATCGCCTCTTATTGATCCAGTGTTACTACAGGAGGAAACCTAAACTAAACTAACTTTGTTTATACTGGATAGTTCTATCAGTTCTAAACTGTTCTCCCTAGAGGTGCAGTAAAGATTATCTCTTATTGATCCAGTGTTACTACAGGAGGAAACACGCTAAATTAAACTAACTTTGTTTATACTGGATAGCTGTATCAGTTATAAACGTTAACTAACCACAGTGGCCTACACCATACCATACCATACGTCCATACCATACCATACCATACCATACCATACCATACCATACCATACCATACCATACCATACCATACCATACAATACCATACAATACCTTACAACCAAATATCATTTAACTTTATTTCGTACTCTCATTTCTAGACTCACAACCCAAGAATCAAACAAGAACGACGCCAAATTCTTCAAAAAATGCATAGTGGATTATTTTGGCTTTGGTATAATACACAACACAAATATCACCGTTCCTCAAATCGCCTCAAGCAACTTTTACGATTCCAAAAAACGTCCCTACATAGAACTAATCGCAAAACGAGTGGAGCGTTTCTTTATTCGCAATGGGAACTGGTATAATATATTGCAAAAGAAAGACATTTTCAAAGCGAACGACTGTCGAGATCTATTATATGTCGTAACAGCCAAGTACGTGTATGCATTGTACGTTCTACACACTTTGAAATATGAGTTAACAGTATGTATAGCAAGTGAGAGCGGCAAGTACCCATTCACCTATTCAATAACAAGTCGTGGAAATATCTGTTATATTAAGCCACTTCACTTAAAGTGTGCGGAGGAAATCGAACTTAATCTTCTGGGACGAAACTCTGGCTCTCTGACTGCACTATTCAATCAGTTTTTCAGGGAGCCCATTGGTGAAGACCGTACGGTACCCGGTTTTAAGGAGGACTCCGATATACTTATGGGGGTGCGGGTTTCAGCATTCAGCCTGGAGAATGTCTTTCCACAAATGTTTAGAGGCCCTAATCTTTTCCACAATTTAATGCTTCAAGCTGTCGCGGGAAAAATGATAGGCAGTGCGAAGATGAAATTGTTATCAGTGGCTGTGGCTATATTCAGAATGAAGAGTTTTAGCGGGAAATATTTTAACGAGTTGCTAAGCGATCAGAGTCCGTTGCGCGCGCAAACGTCACTCGCGATGGTTTTTCAACACTGGGGCGTGGAGCTGACGTCATTTGATTCCAAGATTAAAAGTTTTATGGAATCACCACATTATAATTACGAACTGAATTACCGTCGGCGTCACAAGATCGCATTTCAGTTGGTCATCGGAAGACTGGAGTCTAAAGGTAAAAATTGAAGAAGTATTACACGGCTATTTCTATGTTCTTGGTAGCCTAGAACATTATTACTGTTTGAGATAACGTTTTCAGGTAGTTCACACACAAACCACGGCAGCTTATTGTAGACTACTACCTACACTGGACCACCACGTTTGATACTTTGAGATATCGTTTTAGGTAGTACAGACACAAACCACGACAGCCTGTTGTAGAATAATGCCTGCACTGGACCACCACGTTTGAGATATCTTTTCAGGTAGTTCAGACACAAACCACGACCGCTCATTGTAGAATACTATCTACACTGGACCATCACGTTTGAGATATGTTTTTCAGGTAGTTCAGACACAAACCACGACCGCTCATTGTAGAATACTATCTACACTGGACCATCACGTTTGAGATATGTTTTTCAGGTAGTTCAGACACAAACCAGACAAACCACGACAGCTAGCTTATTGTAGAACACTACCCACACTGGACCATCACGTTTGAGATATGTTTTTCAGGTAGTTCAGACACAAACCACAACGCAACAGCTTATACGGCAGAATACCCCACACAGGGCCTCCAAAATTCTAAATTACTTTCTTCCAGACGAAATTCCTTCATCCTACGTCAGACTCTTAGCTCAATATGCGGTATGCTTGGTTTACAACACTCCAGTGTATCTGACCTCTGGCGCGGTACGGCACGCCGTCATCAAAGAAAAACTTACTCAGAACCAACAAAAATACTTCATCCAGCTTGAAGACTATTGGCATTCCATGTTGGAAAATTGGGCGATTGCCACCCGGGTTTATAAGAAAGAGTGTTTGCGAAACAAGTATAAGATAAACGCTTGCCTGTTGAGGATGAGTAAATCACTTTATCTTATGTTTGATGCGATGGTCCAGGTAAGTTTTACTGATTTGCTTGTCTGTACAAGCACTGTGCAAATTTTTACTGAGACAAATACACTTGTTGCTTATAGTATGGTTTCTTGTGCAATTTGGATGTTTTCCCCAAATTGCACGAGAAACTATACCTATACATGTTACACTTTATTGCATATTACCCGACACTAATGTAGCTACGATTTATATTCCCGGTTAAGCAATCTTATCAAGAAAACTTTAGGGACGTTGGGGAACCCTTTTGAGCTAAAGACCGGAGGCAAAATCCTCTCTCCTGCCCCCCCCCCCCACGACGGTTCTGCCTGCACGATATCGCTTAGCGAAACTTACCCATTCTGAACATGTATTTTCAGATGAAACTACTGTTACAAAAATCTCGCAGAGGTAGTAAAAGTGGACGCTTGGGCGAATTCAAAGAAACCATGGCAATCGCAAAACACTGGATGCTAAATTATCGCAATAAAGGTCGCACGAAACTCCCTATCTTGACCCCGCCCGCCTGGAGGCGACCGTTCGGAATGACGTTAAAACGACCTTTCCCGTCCACACAACAGGATGCTCCGTTCGATGAAACAGACGACTTCCCGGAGTGGGGCGAACCGGAACAGACGATAGAGAATGAAAAAACTACAACAGAGACTGTGGCAAAACCGCTGGGCGAAGATGTCGAAAGCCCCGACGACACGAAGTCGTTGACTAAAGATATCGAGGGCGCACATAAGACTGAGCCGTTGACTAAGGATAGCGAGATCACAAACAAAGAAAAACTGCTGGTGGAAAAGAATGAAGACGCTGACGTTCAGCGTAAGACAAAACTGTTGGACAAGAATGTTGGTGCGTCTGTGGGCTCACGAATCGAAGTTCAGGCTGAAAAGAACGATGGGAAGTCATCGGGTATATACCTGACAAGTCCACTGACACCAGACTTTTTGGACTTAGCAGATACTGAAGAGCTAGATAACTTCGGAAATTTTGCAACTCCACAGGAGGTCAAACCGTTATATGCCGATGTTGACGCCGCGGTGTCTCCTGTGAAGCGAACATTCTCCGATGAGGACATGGCAAGATCGCTGCATGAAGACGAAGGGCATTCTGTGAGGCGAACACTCTCCGTTGAGGACATGGCGAGGTCGCTGGATGAGGACGAAGAGTCTCCGGTGAGGCGTACACTGCCCGATGAGGACATGGCAAGATCGCTGCATGAAGACGAAGGGCATTCTGTGAGGCGAACACTCTCCGATGAGGACATGGCGAGGTCGCTGGATGAAGACGAAGAGTCTCCGGTGAGGCGTACACTGCCCGACGAAGACATGGCAAAATTTCTGAATGAAGACAAAGAGCCTTCTGTGAGGCGAACACTCTCCGACGAGGACATGGCGAGATCGCTGAATGAAAACGAAGAGTCTTTTGTGAGGCAAACACTTTCCAACGAGGCCATGGCGAGATCGCTGGACGAAGACGAAGAGTCTTTTGTGAGGCGAACACTCTCCGACGAGGGCATGGCAAGATCGCTGGATGAAGACGAAGACTCTCCTGTGAAGCGAACACTGCCCGACGAGGACATGGCGAGATCGCTGGACGAAGACGAAGAGACGTCCATAGACTCATCTATGGTTGAACCAGATTATAAAACGAACATGAATAATGATACCGCATCCATGGTAGAGCCGCATAGTAAAGTGACTGCAGGTTCGTCCATGACAAATCCAATGGACATGAACGATAATGAACAGATGAGGTCGTCGATGGACGAAGGTAAAGGGGAGTCCATTGGTTCACAGATGAACACAGAAAAATCTGTGGACGCATCGATGACCAAACCAGAAAATAAAGATATTAAGGAAACAGCAGGCTTACCTATCAGACAACCGCTGAATGAAGATTCTGAGGAGTCCATGGGCTCACCAATGGCAAAACCGCTCAACAGCGATCATAAAGAATCTCTGAGCTCAGAAATGACGACGCCACTCGACAAACACACTGAGGAGACGACAGACTTACTAATGAGAAAACCACTTCACAATGACATGAAAGAAAGTGCAGGTGCTGAGACGACAAAACCGCTGAACAAAGATACTAAGAAGACATCGGGCTCGCCAATGGTAAAACCACTAGACAAAGATATTGAGAAGACATCGAACTCACCAATGGTAAAACCACTAGACAAAGATACTGAGAAGACATCGGACTCACCAATGGTAAAACCACTAGACAAAGATACTGAGAAGACATCGGACTCACCAATGGTAAAACCACTAGACAAAGATACTGAGAAGACATCGGACTCACCAATGGTAAAACCACCAAACAAAGATACCGAGAAAACATCGGACTCACCAATGGTAAAACCGCTGGACAAAGATACTGAGAAGACATCGGACTCACCAATGGCAAAACCACTTGACAAAGATACTAAGAAGACATCGGACTCACCAATGGTAAAACCACTAGACAAAGACACTGAGAAGACATCGGACTCACCAATGGTAAAACCACTTGACAAAGATACTGAGAAGACATTGGGCTCACTAATGGTAAAACCACTAGACAAAGACACTGAGAAGACATCGGACTCACCAATGGCAAAACCACTTGACAAAGATACTAAGAAGACATCGGACTCACCAATGGTAAAACCACTAGACAAAGACACTGAGAAGACATCGGACTCACCAATGGCAAAACCACTTGACAAAGATACTGAGAAGACATCGGGCTCACCAATGGTAAAACCAGCAAACAAAGATACCGAGAAAACATCGGACTCACCAATGGTAAAACCACTAGACAAAGATACTGAGAAGACATCGGACTCACCAATGGTAAAACCACTAGACAAAGATACTGAGAAGACATTGGACTCACCAATGGTAAAACCACTAGACAAAGGTATTGAGAAGACATCGGACTCACCAATGGTAAAACCACTTGGCAAAGATACTAAGAGGACATCGAATTCACCAATGGTAAAACCGCTGGACAAGAACGTCAAAGAAACTGCGGGCGTGGAAACAGAAGAGCCAACGCATGACGATTTTCTGGAGTACCCGACATCGGATGCCCACGATGTTCCAAGGAAAACAACCCGAACGAAATCAGTCGGGAATAAAACACAGGAACATCCACGATTTTTCTCAAGATATTATCGACGTGGCCGATATGGTTATAGAAGTTTGAGTGTGAGCCGACGACGTAGATATTCAAGCGTTAGTAGACGAAGACGGAGTATATATGTAAGTCGTAGAAGACGAATTAGTGTGGGCCGACGACGTAGATATTCAAGTGTTAGTAGACGAAGACGAAGTATATATGTAAGTCGTAGAAGACGTATTAGTGCTAAACCGAAAGCTAGCAGGGTCAACATGGGGCCTGATGAAACGAAAAATATCAAAATATTCCTACAAAAGTTCTATTGCCATTTTCGGCCCGAGATTGAAAGGATGAAATTCCAAAAAGGATGTATGGATAAGATTCAACTGAGTGTCAGGAAATTTAACCGTGTCGCATTCTCTCATTTTGCTCAGCGGTATGGCAAGTCATTCAGAGGGAAAATGCGGTGGAAAAAACCAAAAGAAAATGTACTTGTTAAAACTGAACTGTAGTTTTTGAAAATATACTACAGTTAAAATTGAAGAATAGATTTTTGAACCATTAAGGCCGTTTTACACTACACTACACAATGTTTGTCTAAAAGTGTCTCATGCAACCTGCTTACAACTTGACTACTTGAGTTGTACCAGGGCGTTTATAAGATATCTCATAAACGCCCTGGTAGTACTGTGTATTGTGTAAATCAAGCACACAACTCATCTACGTCTGACAACGTAGGCTACGAAAACATAGTTAAGTTGTGTGCTTGATTTACATGTTCTTTTTGCCTAAAATACACTTAAATTTCGTTGCCATTACAGTAAATCATGCCCAAAGCAAAGACCTGACTTTGCTATGGCATTCATCAGGCAACATGCACTAAAATGCACTTAAATTTCGTTGCCATTACAGTAAATCATGCCCAAAGCAAAGACCTGACTTTGCCATGGCATTCATCAGGCAACATGCACTAAAATGCACTTAAATTTTGTTGCCATTACAGTAAATCATGCCCAAAGCAAAAACCTGACTTTGCTATGGCATTCATCAGGCAACATGCACTAAAATGCACTTAAATTTCGTTGCCATTACAGTAAATCATGCCCAAAGCAAAGACCTGACTTTGCTATGGCATTCATCAGGCAACATGCATGCACTAAAATGCACTTAAATTTCGTTGTCATTACAGTAAGTATGCCCAAAGCAAAGACCTGACTTTGCTTTGACATTCACCAGGCAACATTTACGCCGAAGGCGAAGAAGTTAAATACAATCTTAAAGTACCTTACTTTCTAAATATTTCTATTTGCTGTAATTTGGACATAAAAAGATAGTCGCTACGACGTATTTTGTGTGTGTGTTTTTTTTTCAATAATTAGTGTAATTTTTCCTTTTAAAGATATTTCGTTATCTTCATACCATTGAACCTTGTAGGTTTGCATGGTAAAAATAAATAATTGGTAAAGATGAACTATTTCATTGTCAATTGACTATGTTCAATTGACTATATGAAAATGTATCTGTAGTATCAATAAAGTTAGTATAGTTTACTGTTTCCTTACACTGAACCCCGACGAAGGTGATAGTTTCATCACTGGCTAACGGAGCTGAAATTCCAAATGATATCACGAATGTCGACAATGAAGAAGTAGATTTTGCAAGAATAACAGTGTAGTAAAGATAAATACAAGATTACGTAAGTACCCTCAAAAGCATAGATCGGAAAACGAGTTTAGTTTAGGTTTTGTCCTGTTGTTACAACGGACCTGTATAGACTTCCGTCAGAACATGCAGTCTACAGCAAGCTATCCAGTACAAATAAATTTTGTTTCATTTTCAATACATGTAGAATAGTAATAATTTAGAACAAATCATGCATGAATTGAACAAGAATTAATACAATAATTGAACACAATTCAATATAATTCAATATATTAAATTGAACATGAATTGAATCGTGAATTGAACAAGTCACATATTATTAGCACTGATGAAGATCCGGGCTTACGGATCGAAAGCTTTGCAGTAATAAATTTACGTGGTGTTTCCACAAACAAAACTATTATAAATCATGCATGCTTCATATCCCTGGGGTTTCTTCACTAAATATATATTCAAAACTGCTTTACGATTCTCTTCATAAATTCATTACAACTTTGACTATAAAAAGAGACATGAACTACATCATTGTACGATTATCTAAATATTGTGTACACAACCTTATTATCAAAACAAATACATGTGGCATTTCAGTTAAACCAAATATTTTAAAATTCACTGCAAAAATTCATTGTCTCTATAAATACAAGCAATGTTTCGTATATATTCTTCAAAATACAATATCAATATTGTTTGGATTACAAATGCTGGTTTAATAGAAACCACGGCAATTAAAGGATCAAAAAGTTTATTTTTTTATTAAGGACACGCATCGTTTGTTCTACCTGTAAAAAGAAACCTCCCTTTCTGGTAGTAGACTAAATTGTTTTTTATTTTGAAACGAAAGTTTAGTGCTTGTTAACGAAGCGAAGAAATGCTGCTGAATATCAGTTAATTGCTAAAGTGAGTTAATTTTCTTTTTATAGATAATAAGTTCAAGTTGATAGAGTCAGTGGCGGTGTTAGTGATACCATTGGTTAGTGCATGTGTCTTTCATCCCTGTGTCAGAGGAGTTGTCTGGTTATAATTTCACCTCAGTCATATGTGAGAAGAGTGCTTCCAGACTCTTCATCTAGCTCTATCAAATATCGTGGTTTCCCCGTTATAATTATAGAGGATGTTTCTTCACGGAACTCTAGAAAGAACAGTTTAGAACTGATATAGAGCTATCCAGTATAAATAAAGTTAGTTTAGTTTAGGTTTCCTCCTATAATGACACTGGGTCAATAGGAGATGGCTCTTACTGGACCTCTAGAGAGAACAGTTTAGAGCTGATAGAGCTATCCAGTATAAATAAAGTTAGTCTAGTTTAATTTTCCTTCTGTAGTAACACTGGATCAATATTAGAGATGGCTCTTACTGGACCTCTAGAGAAAACAGTTCAGAACTGTTAGAGCTATCCAGTATGATAATCTGTATTTGTTTTAAACTCTCACTTATAGGAATGCAGTCTATTCTTTTAGCGTTAACCGTCGTGATTGGTCAAATTGTAAGTTTCACGCTTCACGCCTATGACTGCGATTATTTGTTATTTTTAAAAACGTTTCACTAAGCACTATCGTGCGGCAGATGATGGTCAACCTGCCGTTATCAGAGTGAGAAAATAATGTTATTTTTTCATTGTATGTACAGTAAGTAGTTGTGTAATTAGTGGCAAATAAATACATTTCCGAAGCTGACCTTCATTTGCTGTCCTAGAACGCTGACTGAAACTATATACGGTATTTTTCTACAACAATTTTAGTTTCACACAACTGCTGCCACAAATTCTGATCCTGGTATAACGATTGGAAATGAGTTGACTTTTCCCGTACCCAGGATTCCTCATCGCGCAAGAGTCCAAGCACAGGATGACGTTTTTAAACGGGCATGTCCAGTTGTGGCTGCGGCAACACAACAGCAATGTCTACAGACTGCACAGAGGTAGGTGGTAGTGATAGTGGTGATGATGGTATATGTGATGATGGCGATGATGGTGGTGATGATGGTATGTGATGATGGTATTTGTGATGATGGCGATGATGGTGGTGATGATCATGATAGTGGATGCTGGAGATGATGGTGGTGGTGATGATGATGGTCGCGTTGATGATGCTGGATTGTGGTGAGGATAATGATGGTAACCATAATGGTAATGGTGATGGTAATGATGGTGGCAGACTGGCAGTTGAGTTGGCGATGATGATGATGGTGCATTGGTGGTGATGGCAGTGTTGATAATCTGTTAATGATAACCCTATATCTCCTAACAGTACAACTGGAGCATCAGATAATGTGCAAGAAGATTTAGACTTCTTCAAAACATGTATTGTCGACTACTACTGTTTTGAAAAAAATCCCAACAAACATACTTGGATAAATTTCCCAAACTTTAAAAATCTTATTGGCACTACATATTTCAACGCCATGGCAAAACGCATCCAACTATTCTTCATCCGTTACAATACCTGGTCAAACACGCTGGTCAATGCTAAGTTTCGCGATGTAGCAACAGGTATGAAGATTGAATTGGTTAAAGAACCTTCGTTCAAAGAAAATAGTACTCTGGTGTATCATTCCGCATAACCATGCCATAAATTGGCAAAATTGCAGTATCAAAATGTGCATGTCAAAATTTTCAACTGTTCAATCAATTTGTGTTTCACATAATACGCCTGTATTCTAAAAGTTTACTCATACTCAAAGAGTGGAGGTTCAATCTGAGCTTCCCTTGAGTGTCAATGCTGTTTTTGAATAGTTGGAGGGCGAGTAGTCACATAGTAAGGTACGATACTGTCCCCCCAGCTATTCAAAAGCAGCATTGTCACTCAGAGAAAGCTCAAATTGAACATCCACTCTTTCAGTGTGAGCGTGAGTGAGCTTTTAGAATACAGACGTTAGAGTCACAATAGAACTGTCAATAAAACTAGCATATTGTGTGTTCTGTGTAAAACAAAATAAAGAAAAGGGGTTGTTAAACTATCTATTTATTTATTTATTTTAGGCAACTGTTTAAACCTGTTATATGTGATAGCAGCTCGATATTTATACGTGGTTTATGTCTTAAATAAGATCAATCTGGAGGATATATCGTTTGGTCCGTGCATAAAACATGCGAATGGCGACTTCACTGTGCCGACTAATGGTGTATGTTTTCTTACACCTCTGAATCATGTGACGTGTACGTCGGATCATGACGTCGCAATGATCGGGAAACGGTCGGGAACTGTTGCGTCGCAGTTTAATAAATTTTTTACCGAGTCGGTCGGAACAGATGTTGATATTCCTGGGTTTGCAAAGACGTCTGGAGATTTGTTAGATACGAATGTCTACGCATTCACACTGGAGTATGCGATGCCGCAGGCATTTAAAGGTCTCACGGGCGTATTCAAAAATAAGGTATTTTTTACAAAATATTGGTGGTATTTTAATGTCACTATTATTATCATCATCACCACCACTATCATCATCACCATCATCACCATCATCACCGTCTTCTTCATCACCAATCATGAACCATCATCAACACCATCAACTACCATCAACCACCATCAACCACCATCATTAAACAACCATCATCACCACCACTATCATCATCACCATCATTACCATCATCAATTATAAGGCATCATCACCACCATCACCATCACCATCACCATCAACCACCATCATTACAACAACCATTTTCACCATCACCATCATCATCAACACCATCATCACCACCATCATTACAACAATCATTATCAACACCACCAAAGTCATCATCACCATCATCATCACCATATATCGTCATCATCACCACTACCATCATCACCATCGTCATCATCACCACCATTATCACCATCATCATCATCACCACCATCAAAATCTCACATCTTCTTTTTCCCTCAGGTGAATAATTTCAACGCAGATTTAAACTTAATCGTACTCGAAATCGTCACCGCAATTTCCAAAATGAGAACTTTCAACCCCGGCTTCTTTAGAGAACTGCTTAGCGACTCTGGAGAGTTCAATAACCGACCAGCAACCAAGCATCAACTGAAAGAAAAGTTTCATGGTTGGCGAGACAAGCTCCGCACAATAGTTGCAGCATTAGCGGCATTAAAGCGATCGCCATATTATAGATCACTCAGTTTTAAACGACAGTTAGAGATGGCGTACGTTCAGATTGCTGGCGAGATCGAGAAACATATTACAGATATTTACGCACGTAAGTATGGAAGTGGTAACGATGATGATGATGGTAGTGATATGGTGATCGTGATGATAGTGATATGGTGATCGTGATGATGTGATGGTAGTTATAGGGTGATTGTGATGATGGTGATTGTGATGTGTGATGATGGTGACGATGATGGTATAGTGATGATGGTAGTAATGATGGTGACTGTGTGATGGTAGTGATGACAGTGATGATGGTAGTAATGATGGTAACTGTGTGATGGTGGCGATGATACATGGTCGTCGTGATGATGACCCTTACAGGATCTCCAGAGAGAACAGTTTGGAACTGATAGAGCTATCCAGTAGAAATATTCAAATCCCGCAATAAAGCATGTCCATGACTAAATCTAAAACGCGAAAGCAGTTTAGAACTGATGGAGTTATCCATTATAAATAAATGTAGGTTTTAAGGCCGATTTTCACCACAAAACGTTTGCCTAAAACTGTCGCATGCAACCTGCTTACAACTTGAATTGTACAGTGTAAGTCAAGCATACCACTCACCTACGACAAGTCGACAACGTAGGCAACTTGTGTGTTTGATTTACACAGTACAGCTCAAGTTGTAAGCAGGTTGCTTGCGACTGGTTTAGGCACAGGTTGTGTAATGTAAATTGGCCTATAATAAACCACCCTCATATAACGTGCAAATTCTCACACACAGAAAACGCTCTTCGTGAAATGGTGATGGCACTGATGTACAACGCTGAAGCCTACCACACCAGAGGATCAGTTCGACACGTAGTTGGGTGGACGCAAATGGGTCGTACAGACGTCTTCAGCCAAATCACCATCAACGACTACTGGACATCGATTCTGGAGAACTGGGCAGACTCGGTTAAAGAGTACAACAAGGAATGTGTGGCTACGCAGGCATTGATCACGGTGTGTTTGCCAAAAATGTCGAAATATTTCTGGAGAATGTTGGATGCAATGTTTGCTGCTTATGGGAAATTGAAACCTACATTGCAAACAGGTATGGTCATGTGGTTCGATGTTACATTGTTTCAAAGCAAATAAGTTACCATACTACAGAGCACCATACCATACCATTACCATACCATACCATACCATACCATACCATACCATACCATACCATACCATACCATACCATACCATACCACAATTAAACTAATTTTATTTATACTGGATAACTTTATCAGTTCTAAACTGTTCTCCCTGGAGGTCCAGTAAGGATCATCTCTTATTGATTCAGTGTTACTACACGAGGAAACCTAAACTAAACTAATTTTATTTATACTGGATAGATCTATCAGTTCTAAACTATTCTTCTTAGAGATCCAGTAAAGATCCTCTCTTATTGATCCAGTGTTACTACAGGAGGAAACCTAAACTAAACTAATTTTATTTATACTGGATAACTTTGTCAGTTCTAAACTGTTCTCCCTGGAGGTCCAGTAAAGATCATCTCTTATTGATCCAGTGTTACTACAGGAGGAACCTAAACTAAACTATCTTTATTTATACTGGATAGATCTATCAGTTCTGAACTATCTTCTTAGAGATCCAGTAAAGATCCTCTGTTATTGATCCAGTGTTACTGCAGGAGGAAATCAAAGTTCCCAGAGAAAATCTGATGTGTTCAGTAGAGTCAAACTGGAAGCACTGCCACTCTTCTCACATGAGAGTGAGGTGAAATTATAATCAGACAACTGTATCCGGCTCGCAGTATTTGAGCCACTCTCAAAGTGGCAAAAGACACACGCTATAACTGCCAAGATTCAGGCCCAAAAATAATACCTGAAAATACCAAAACAATGTTAGACCTCCACAAACAGGGCCGTCGCGAGCGGGGGGGGGGGTGCTTCACCCCCCCCAATAATTTTCGCAAGTCGGCCTCAGTCGGCAAATTGCTTCGTTACTGTTCGGCAAATTGCGAAATCGGCATTCAGCAAATTGTAAAAGTTAAGAGCGAAGGCGATAAATAAAGCGATAAATTTTGGATTTAAAATAATGGTTTGTGTGGCCTTATGTCAAAACCATTTAAATGTATTTCTATTTTCTAGTAATA
>CACRXK020003667.1:0-15611 GCA_902702795.2 Paramuricea clavata | reverse complement strand
TTCTCATTACCTATATCTAACCTTTACAAACTTTTGAAAAACTCGGCAAATTCAACTAGCGTCACTCGGCAATTTGACCTTCGACACCCCCCCCAATCCATATCCCTTCGCAACGGCCCTGTCCACAAAACTAACTACAAATATGAAACCCTAGGTCTTTTGGTAGTAGACAACAGTGGAAACACGGGACTCCGAAGTATCATGGCACATTGGTTTACAAACGTGAAACGAAAAGGTCTAAATGGCATTCCTAGTGACGACCGCCTGACAGGCATGCCTGTTGGCACGACCAGCCTCGATGCTTTCATAACAGCGATGGGGTGTACAGGACAGTCTAAAACAGCTCAACTCTCTCAGGAATGTTTGAATACGATACATGGACACATTAGGAAATATAACAGAAATATGTTTATACAACTTATAGACAGCGATACTGCATGATAGAAGAGCTATAGATAGTTTGCTATGGTCATTGCCGTATCATAAGACAGTTCCGACACAAGGAAATCAATGTCCCTTATTTTTTAAGACAATTTTCTACCTTTGGGATACAAGCTTGTCTAACGTTTACATTGTACGGGATAGCATCCCGTAGCGACGTGAAAAAACACCCATCCGTACCTTTTAGGAACGCTATTTTCAGAGGAATTATTGCAACGGAGAGATGTTATTTCGCTCAGCTTCTTAAAGTTGTACATTCCGTATCGGATAAGTGTTTTTTCGCGCCGCTATGGAAAGCTATCTGGTATACTGGAAACGCCTACGTAGTCCGGCGTCACGAGCCCGTGGTTTCTCGGAACCTGAATGGGACAAATAATTTCTACGTTCATATATGACTTTTTTATCCCACCTAATATCCAAAACAATGACCAGTTAAATGTAGTTAAAAATATTTTAGTAGAGACTGAGCCAAGCGTAGATTCCACAATGTCTGTTTTCAAAACATACATGTGACCATAATTAAATAAAGTAGAAAATTTTGTATGTCAAGTGAAAAATTGTGATAAGATAAAGAAGCCTCGAGTTCGTGTAAATTAAACTCTACAACATTAAAAGGATGTGTCGCAGTTATTAGTAAAGAAGACTACTTTTTATATTGCCTGTGGCAAGTTTTTTTTTAAAATAGGTAAGTAGGCAAGTGAACTTGAAAGGCGCCCGCCTTCGATACCAGACTGGAATTAACGCTAATTAAGCGCCGAAAAGACGAGCAAGCTTTCTTTGACAACTTTACTTTCTCGTGTGTACAGTTAACAAGTTTCCTTGACAAGTTTACTTTCTCGTGTGTACAGTTAACAAGTTTTCCTTGACAAGTTTACTTTCTCGTGTGTACAGTTAACAAGTTTTCCTTGACAAGTTTACTTTCTCGTGTGTACAGTTAACAAGTTTTCCTTGACAAGTTTTGTTTGCTCGGTTCAAGGTCACCTTTTGTTTGCCAGAACCATAAAAGTATTTCTCGGACACTTGTCAAGTTTTCCTTGGCAGCCGTACACACGAAGAAATTCTCCTTGTCCAAAAGCTGTCAAGACTAGCTTTGGAATAAAGCTCTTGACAAGGAAAAATTGTCAATTTTTTGCCATACACACTAGCAAATAAAATTTGTCAAGGACAATTTGCTCGTCTGTGTGGGGCTAATTTTGCGAGACTCGAAAGATCTAACAGAATATACTTTATTTTAAGAAATATGTGCTCCAAAATAAAGTGTTTTGAGATAACAGTATTACTCTTCGTGTACACCGTAAGTAAAAAACCTATTACATTCTCTTGCAAGTGATTATGATTTCCGCATTTAACCCGAGTGAATAACATAGTCTGACAGGTTTCTTTATATACTTCTAGGTAAAACTTGCCAACCAAGAAGAAAATATGGTTAGTTTTAAACTAACTTTATTTATACTGCATAGCTCTATCAGTTCTAAACTGGTCTTCCTAGAGGTCTAGTAAGGATCATCTCTTATTGATCCAGTGTTACTGCAGGAGGAAACCTAAACTAAACTATTAAAACTTATGATGCTTGTGATGTTACTCTGAGTGAATATCCACACCGGGCAAGCTTGAAAAATATGCCTGACCACAGTGGGAATCGAACCTACGACCTTAGGAATACTAGACCAATGCTCTGCCAACTGAGCTACGCGGTCTGGTCGGTTCGAGTATGTGATAGTTCGGAACAGAATCTAGTTCCTTCGATATCAATGTTATCTGATAATAATCATGATTTTTCCGTATTGGTCGTAGGTTCGATTCCCACCGTGGTCAGGCATATTTTTCAAGCTTGCCCAGTGTGGATACACACTCAGAGTAACATCACAAACATCATATTCACCTGAGTACTTTACACCAACACAGAAAAACTAAACTAACTTAATTTATACTGGGCAGCTCTAGTCAGTTTTAAACTGTTCTCCCTATAGAAATCAAGTAAGAGTCATCTCTTATTGATCTGACTTTACAAACTAACTTTATTTAGACTGGATAGCTCTATCAGTTCTAAACTGTTCTGCCTAGAGGTCCAGTAAGGATCATCTCTTATTGATCCAGTGTTACTACAGGAGGAAACCTAAACTAAAGTAACTTTATTTATACTGGATAGCTTTATCAGTTCTAAACTGTTCCTCTTAGAGATCCAGGATGATCTGTTATTGATCTACACTTTAGGTCACTACAATGAATACTGCACCAAGCAATGAAGTTAATCAAATTCAGACAAATGCAGAAAAACCGCCTGCCGCTGATAAGGACGGAACATTGCACAGCAGAGGTTGTGGATGGAAACCAGAATGTGCACATCGGGCTAAAAGGTAAAACTGATCTCGCTATACACCTGAATTACCAAGCACGAGGTATATAAAAGATGCTTAATTAATGAAACCGTAGGAAGAAGAGTTTAGAACTGATAGAGCCATCCAGTATAAATGAAGTTAGTTTAGTTTAGGTTTCCTCTTGTAGTAACACTGGATCAATAAGAGATGATCTTTATTGGACCTCTAGTAAGAACAGTTTAAAACTGATAGAGCTATTTAGTATAAATGAACTTAGTTTAGTTTAGGTTTCCTCTTGTGGTAACAATGAATCAATAAGAGATGATCCCTACTGGACCTCTATAGGAAGAACAGTTTAGAACTGATAAAGCCATCCAGTATAAATAAAGTTAGTTTAGGTTTCCTCCTGTAGTAACAATGAATCAATAAGCTAGAGATGATCCTTAAGGACTAGACTTCTAGGAAGAACAGTTTAGAACTGATAGAGTTATCCAGTATAAATAAAGTTAGTTTAGTTTAGGTTTCCTCCTGTAGTAACACTGGATCAATAAGAGATGATCCTTACTGGACCTCTAGGGAGAACAGTTTAGAACTGATAGAGCTATCAAGTATAAATAAAGTTAGTTTAGTTTGGGTTTCCTCCTGTAGTAACACTGGATAAATAAGAGATGATCCTTACTAGACCTCTAGGGAGAACAGTTTAAAACTGATAGAGCCATCCAGTATAAATAAAGTTAGTTTAGTTTAGGTTTCCTCCTGTAGTAACACTGGATCAATAAGAGATGATCCTTCATTACCGGCTTACTGAATCTCTAGGGTCTAGGGAGGACAGTTCAGAACTGACAGAGCTATCTAATGCAAATAAATATACACAATACAAAGGGTTATTTTTCGTAGAACACTACTTCTCTTTGTTATAGTGTATCTTCAAACAACAACAAGGCTGATCTTAATTTTTTCAAAAACTGTATCGCGGATGTATACTGCTACAAGAAATCTCCCACCAGTGATGCTTGGATCGGGCTGCCATCATACAAGGACAAGTTTACTACGTATTTTAATGACGCAGCAAAGAGAATCGAGCGGTTTTTCATACGAAATAATGATTGGTCCGCAATTTTGGATAGGGTACGCCGCAATGGACTATCTTGTGAGAAACTGTTATACGTGATCGCTGCCAGGTAGAAAAAAACTTTAAACTATCTTTATTTTTATTTATACTTTATATCTGCAAAAATACTACCTACACTGGACCACCACGCTTACGATCTACGCTGGACAACCATTGAGATATCTAGTTTTTAAGCCGTAGTTCAGACACAGAACGCGCGCCTATAAGACTCGTAGCTGCTCATCTCAAGTCTCAAATTCTCTTCGATAACACACTTAGAAACAAGTGTGATTTTCATGTCCAGAAACGGCCTGCATATACTTGAATAACGCATTAACAGAAAGCCAGTAAATTATAAAAGTATGGTCTGCAGGTTTCGAATATAAATGTTGGCACTATAATAGAGTGGCACAAACTCTTGGTTCTTCTCTACAGGGCTTGAAACGGAATAGAACGCGCGCCTATAAAAGACTCATATCTGCATTATGTCTCAAATTCTCTTCGATAACACGCTTGGAAACATCTACGATTTTTATGTCCAAAAGCGGCTGCATATATTTGAATAAAGCATTAACAGAAGGCCAGTAAACTATAGATTTCGAATATGAATTGTTTAGAGTGGCACAAATTCTTGGTTCTTCTCTATAGGGCTTGAAACGGAATAGAACTCGCCCCTAAGATTCATCTGCATTATGTCAAGTCTCAAATTCTCTTCGATAACACACTTGAAAACACCTGCGATTTGTATGTCCAAAAACGGCTGCATATACTTGAATAAAGCATTAACAGAAATCCAGTAAACTATAAAACTATAGGTTTCGAATATAAATTGTTGGCACTATAATAGAGTGGCACAAATTCTTGGTTCTTCTCTAGGGCTTGAAACGGAATAGAACGCGCGCCTAGAAGACTCATATCTGCATTATGCCAAGTCTCAAATTCTCTTCGATAACACTCGGAAACACCTGCGATTTTCATGTCCAGAGCCGGGCTGTTTTATTACTTTATACTTGATTAAAGTATCAACAGAAAGCCTAAAGACTATAGCTTTTCAATATGAAATTGTTAGAGAGCTGCAAATTCTCCTTTCTGCTCTACAGAGCTTGAAACGCAATAGAAAGGGCGCCCAACTTAAACCTGCATCTTGTTAATTAATAACATCTCAAGTTATTTTCGGTAACAGACTGGGAAAACCTGAGATTTTCAAGTCCAGAGCCGCGCTTTTTCGAGTGGAATAAAGGGAGTATCAGCAGAAAGTCTGGAGAACGTAGATTTTAAATATGAAATTGGTAGAGTGGAGCAAATTCTTGGTTCTTCTCTACAGAGCTTGAAACGGAATAGAACGCGCGCCTAAGACTCATATCTGCTTTATGTCAAGTCTCGAATTCTCTTCGATAATCACTCGGAAACACCTGTGATTTTCATTTTCAGTAACGGCCTGCATTTACTTGAGTAAAGCATTATCAGAAAGCCAATATACTATAGATCGTAGAATATTACCTAAACTGGACCACTACGTTTGAGATGTCTTTTTCAAGTATAATGCAGACACTAACCACGACAGCTTATTGTATAGAATACTACCTACACTGGACCAGCACGTTTGAGATATCTTTTTCAAGTATAGTTCAGACATTAACTACGACAGCTTATTGTATAGAATACTACCTACACTGGACCAGCACGTTTGAGATATCTTTTCAGGTAGTTCAGACACAAACCACGACAGCTTATTGTATAGAATACTACCTACACTGGACCAGCACGTTTGAGATATCTTTTCAGGTAGTTCAGACACAAACCACGACAGCTAATTATTGGAGAATACTACAATAAGCTGTCGTTAATAAACTCGACTATCACGTTTGAGATTTCTTTTTCGGATAGTTCTGACACAAACCAAGTACATCAGCACAACAATCAACATGCATATGGAGTATTTCTAGTAACCAAACGTCATTCTAATCTTTAGGTATCACTACGTGGTCTATGTGCTTAATGTTTTATTTCCCGATCGAAGTTTTGGTCCATGCAAATACGACTATGTGTACAAAAGACTCAAGAACCCAACTGGCGGTGAATGCTTTGTGGTTCCTCTGCATAAAATCACTTGTACCTCTGACTTTGATATCGCGCTCATGGGAGAGAGGTGGGTGACACAGTGAATCGACTAACTTTATTTAACTGGATGGATCTATCAGTTCCAAACTGTTCTCCCCAGAGGTCCAGTAAGGGTCATCTCTAGCTTATTGATCCAGTGTTACTACAGGAGGAAACCTAAACTAACTTTATTTATACTGGATAACTCTATCAGTTCTAAACTGTTCTCCTTAGAGGTCCAGTATGAGTTATCTCTTATTGATCCAGTGTTGCTACAGGAGGAAACCTAAACTAACTTTATTGATACTGGATGGTTTTATCAGTTCTAAAATGTTCGCCTTAGAGGTCGAGTAAGATCCCAAAACTTATTTATAAAGTTAGTTTTTTGAAAAAAACATTTCTTGTTTTCATTTCTTTCAGTTTTCATTTCTTTCATTCGTTTCTCAGTTTCATTTCTTGTTTTTGTAGATCAGGTACGTTGGCTGCGCGATTTAATCAATTTTTCCTGGAGCCACTCGGAGCCGACAAATTTGTCCCGGGATTTGGAAAATCGTCCGAGGATATTTTTGGAGGAAATATTTTTGCGTTTGCATTGGAGTACGCACTTCCTGGCGCCATCACAGGACTGACGAGTTCACAATCTGCTGCTCTTAATGGTCAGTCAATGTGGTTGAATTTTAATTTATCATATCCAATTATATACGCTGCACTGGTAACTAAGAAATATTGTTTCCAGGATTTCCTAGCCATTTTTCCTGAAGGTGGACAAACCAGGAAACATTATTTCCTAGCCATGTTTCCTGAAGGTGGACAGACCAGGAAACGTTATTTCCTAGCCATGTTTCCTGAAGTTGGATAGATCAGGAAACATTGTTTCCTAGCCATGTTTCCTGAAGGTGGATAGATCAGGAAACATTGTTTCCTAGCCATGTTTTCTGAAGGTGGACAAACCAGGAAACATTGTTTCCTGAAGGTGAACAGACCAGGAAACATTGTTTCCTAAAGGTGAACAGACCAGGAAACATTGTTTCCTAGCCATGTTTCCTTAAGGTGGACAGACCAGGAAACATTGTTTCTTAGCCATGTTTTCTGAAGGTGGACAAACCAGGAAACATTGTTTCATGAAGGTGGACAAACCAGGAAACATTGTTTCCTGGCCATGGTTCCTGCAGGTGGACAAACCAGGAAACATTGTTTCCTAGCCATGTTTTCTGAAGGTGGGCAAACCAGGAAACATTGTTTCCTAGCCATGTTTCCTGAAGGTGGACAAACCAGGAAACATTGTTTCCTAGCCATGTTTCCTGAAGGTGGACAAACCAGGAAACATTGTTTCCTAGCCATGTTTCCTGAAGGTGGACAAACCAGGAAACATTATTGTTTCCTAGCCATGTTTCCTGAAGGTGGGCAAACCAGGAAACATTGTTTCCTAGCCATGTCTCATTAAGCTATCAAGGACATACGAACAAATTTTCCTTGTCCAAAAGCAGGCAAGACTATAGCTTTCGAACAAGGCTCATTGGCAAGGAAAACTTGTCAATATTTTGCCATACACACGAGCAAATAAAACTTGTCAAAGAAAACATACTCTACTGTACGGGGTTTAAATCTCCAGGTTCCATCTACTGCTTACTGAAACTCCCAATAAGCAAAACAGAGGATTTTCTTCTTCAATTTTAGGACTACTCAACCTCAGAAAAAATGTCCATTTTCAACTACAAGAGATTGTCACAGCCATTCGAAAGATGCACAACTATTTACCCAAATATTACAACGACTTATTGATGGACCAGGCGGAGTTGAAAACAAGACCGACCAAGGGGAATTTGGATAAAATTTTCAACGATATTGTGAAACTATTCAATACTATCGAAGAGAAAGTTGCAGGAGTGACCAGTTCCAGCGGTTCGGATATTAGTTATAGGTAGATATAAAGCTATCCATTATAAATAAAGTTAGTTTAGGTTTCCTTCTGTAGTAACACTAGATCAATAAGAGATGATCCTTACTGGACCTCTAGGAAGAACAGTTTAGAACTGCTAGAGCTATCCAGTATAAATAAAGTTAGTTTAGTTTAGGTTTCCTCCTGTAGTAACACTGGATCAATAAGAGATGATCCTTACTGGACCTCTAGGAAGAACAGTTTAGAACTGATAGAGCTATCCAGTATAAATAAAGTTAGTTTAGTTTAGGTTTCCTCCTGTAGTAACACTAGATCAATAAGAGATGATCCTTACTGGACCTCTAGGAAGAACAGTTTAGAACTGATAGAGCTATCCAGTATAAATAAGTTAGTTTAGTTTAGGTTTCCTCCTGTAGTAACACTAGATCAATAAGAGATGATCCTTACTGGACCTCTGGGAAGAACAGTTTAGAACTGATAGAGCATCCAGTATAAATAAAGTTAGTTTAGTTTAGTTTTCCTCGTGTAGTAACACTGGATTAATAAGAGATGATCCTTACTGGACCTCTAGGGAGAACAGTTCAGAACTGATAGAGTTATCCAGTATAAATAAAGTTAGTTTAGTTTAGGTTTTGTCCTGTAGTAACACTGTATCAATAAAAAATGATCCTTACTGGACCTCTAGGAAGAACAGTTTAAAACTGATAGAGAGCTATCCATTACAAATAAAGTTAGTTTAGGTTTCCTCCTGTAGTAATACTGGATCAATCAGAGATGATCCATACTGGACCTCTAGGAAAAACAGTTTAGAACTGATAGAGCTATCGAGTATAAATAAAGTTAGTTTAGTTTAGGTTTCCTCCTGTAATAACACTGGATCAATCAGAGACCAATCAATGACCCATACTGGACCTCCAGTTTAATGGGATATCTATTCCAGCGCTTACTCATTCGTTTCAGATACCAACATGATATGGCCAGATGTATGATTCACGGAATTATCGAAAGTACCGGAAAAACCGGTTTGGTTGCAAACTCCATTGTTGAACATGCAATGGCAATTATATTTGGAGCTGAGGTAATTTATATCGTAAATGTATAATATGGTATGGTATAGTACGGTATGGTGTGGCATAGTATGGCATATATAGTATGGTATAGTATGGTATGGCATAGTATGGTATGGCATAGTATGGTATGGCATAGTATTGTATGGTATGGCATAGTATGGTATGGTATAGTATGGTATGGTATAGTATGGTATGGTGTAGTATGGTTTGGTATGGCATAGTATGGTATGGTATAGTATAGTATGGCATAGTAAGGTATGGCATAGTATGGTATGGCATGGTATGGCATAGTATAGTATGGTATGGTATGGTATGGTATAGTATGGTATAGTAAGGTATGGTATGGTGTGGTATGGTATAGTATGGTATGGTGTGGTATGGCATAGTATGGTATGGAATGGTGTAGTATGGTATATGGTATGGCATAGTAAAGTATGGTGTGCTATGGCATGGTATAGTATGGCATGGCATGGCATGGCATAGTAAGGTATGATATGGCATAGTAAGGTATGGTATGGTATAGTATGGTATGGCATAGTAAGGTATGGTATGGTATGGTATAGTATGGTATGGTGTGGTATGGCATAGTATTAGGTATGGTATGGTATGGTATAGTATGGTATGGTGTGGTATGGCATAGTATGGTGTTGTATGGCATAGTATGGTATGGTGTGGCATAGTAAGGTATGGCATAGTATGGTATGGTATGTTGTGGTATGGCATAGTATGGTATGGTATAGTATGGTATGGTGTGGTATGGCATAGTAAGGTATGGCATAATATGGTATGGTATGGCGTGGTATGTATATGGTATGGCATGGTATAGTATGGTATGGTATAATATTGTGTGGTATGGCATAGTATGGTAATGGTATGGTGTAGTATGGCATGATATGGCATAGTATAGTATCATTAGTATGGTAAGGCATGGTATGGTATGATATGGCATAGAATAGTATGGTTTGTAAGCTATGGTATGGTTATGGTATGGCATAGTATGGTATGGGATGGTATGAATTGTAATAATATACTATTCCACTTCATTGACATCATAACAGTTTGTCTTACAAAACTGCAGGTCTACCACACAACAGGCACGGTACGACATGTATTTGGACAAATGAAAATGCAACGATACTCGACTCATATTACCGAAATTGATGCTTGGGTGTCAATGTTGGAAAATTGGGCAGATTCTGTGAAAGAATTTAAGCGAGAATGCGAGACGAAGGGGCTTCTGGTTGCTCAATGTCTGCCAAAAATGTCAAAGAATCTATTACGCACCCTAGCGGCAATGAAAACGATTTGGAAAAGCCTTCCTGACCAAATTGAGGGGAACAGTATGAAAGCAGACTTGGCTAAGATCACCCCGAGCACAGTGGTGAACTGGTATTTGAATGTCCAAAGGAAGGTGAGGTTTACTTGTTGTTGTTTTTTTATTATGTCTTATAGAATTTACTTTTTATGTTATGTTCATCTTTGGACATACTTGGGTGGATGCAGTTTATTTCAGCAAGCAATATCGTGCAGCATACGATGGTCAAACGATAGTTATCAGGCTAATATTTTGTAGTAACTAAATATTTTGTATTTTGACTAGTTTATAACGCTCGCGTCCTCAGCAGCTTATTGTAGAACACTACCTACACTGGACCACCAAGTTTGAGATATCTTTTTCAGGTAGTTCAGACACCAACCACAACAGCTTATTGTATAGAATACTACCTACACTGGACCACCACGTTTGAGATACCTTTTTCAGGTAGTTCAGACACCAACCACGACAGCTTATTGTAGAATCCTACCTACACTGGACCACCACGTTTTGAGATATCTTTTTCAGATAGTTCAGACACAAACTGCAACAGCTTATTGTAGAATACTACCTACAATGGACCACCACGTTTGAGATCTTTTTCAGATAGTTCAGACACAAAACTCGTCAACTTTATCTAATTTTCCCCTCTATTTAATGATTTAAAGGGCCTGGACGAGCTGCCCAGTTCGGAGCAATATAATTTCAAGCTGTTCCTGACAACTTTCAAATGTCCCGAAAATCTGAAGTTCACCGATGATAACATCGCATTTCACAAGTGTTTGGACGCAATTCAAAACGAAGTTCGGAAGTATAATAGACGCTTGTTCACATACATTACTTATAAAAACAAAGTGTGAACACATTCAACTCTACATTCAGGGGCCGGTTGTTCAAAGGTGGGTTAGCACTAACACTGGGTTAAAATTTAACCTGCTGTTTTAGTTTGTGTATTTCTGCACGTCTGTTTATTTCAAAACGTCAGAGACATAAACTCCTATTGATCCAGACAAGATTTCCGATGAAGTATTTCCAAATTTATAAACAAGCTGTCAGGAAGTTTGCTCTGAATTTTAGGTTAACCTAGGGTTAACCTAACCCAGCTTTGAACAACTGGCCCCAGAACTGGAATGCGAAGGCCATTGATCAAGTCTTATGATTGGCTGAATGCGAATTTGAGAAAAAGCACACTTTTTTAAAACTCAGTTATTATTTTGGGGCTTTTATAAAATATTGCTCCCCACCCTACGACCCTGATTTCCCAAAACTTTAAACTTCAATAGACAGATATGTGCAAAGCTCAATGCTATATATATTACGTCTATGTGATATCTAGATTATGTTTAAGTAATTCTTCAAAATCTGGCGTGCATACCAGACGTTGTTTTACGTGACATAATGTCATCATTGATCTGGATTCTTCTTCAGGATGGATTGATACAATATCCTGTTAAATGTTTAAACAAAAAATTGTAAAACTCGTCAATAAGTCATTCCTTGTTGATCCAGTGTGACTACAGGAGGAAAACTACACTAAACTAACTTTATTTATACTGGATAGCTCTATGACTCTATCAGTTCTAAACTATTCTTCCTAGAGGTCTAGTAAGGGTCATCTCTTATTGATCCAGTGTTACTACAGGAGGAAACCTAAACTAAACTAACTTTATTTATACTGGATAGCTCTACCAGTTCTAAACTGTTCTTCCTAGAGGTCTAGTAAGGGTCATCTCTTATTGATCCAGTGTTACTACAGCAGGAAACCTAAACTAAACTCTAACTATATTTATACTGGATAGCTCTATCAGTTCTAAACTGTTCTCCCTAGAGGTCTAGTAAGGTTCATCTCTTATTGATCCAGTGTTACTACAGGAGGAAACCTACACTAAACTAACTATATTTATACTGGATAGCTCTATCAGTTCTAAACTGTTCTCCCCAGAGATTCATCGTTTACTGATCTTCATGAAGTTCAAACATACCTGTAAAAAGTTGCAAGGAGTCCCCATCGACACATCCAAAGCAACACCTCCCAAAATTAATCTTAAAATCACAAAATAGAACTTTCAGCAATATGTTAAGACTAAAACTCGGTAGTTTAGACACAATTCTGAAACATACTTAGTTTTTCCTGACTTGTGGACCTGAATTTTTCCAATGTAACCTTCAGAAATGTCTTGTAACTTGAGCGATTTGCGTCGCGACTGTAAAGAGAACGAAGACAATGGTTTCATCTTAGCATTCAGAATGATTATTAAAACGATACTCGTTTAGTTGTATCTTAGATCAATTCTGCAAACACACGTCTTCACCTTTGAGTCGCTTCCTTCATCTTCAACTCTCTGTGTTGGAAGAGAGTCAGGAAATTGGAAGAATAACATTTGTTCCTTCTTTTTCTGCGAAAAAATAGAGAGGATTTTTAATGCACCTTTACCTGACCTCTACCGAGAACCGTTTAGAACTGATAAAGCTATTCAGTATGAATAAAATTAGTTTAGTTTAGGTTTCCTCCTGTAGTAACACTGGATCAATAAGTGATGATTCTTACTGGACCTCTAGGAAGAACCAGTTTAGAACTGATAGAGCTATCCAGTATAAATAAAGTTAGTTTAGTTTAGGTTTCCTCCTGTAATAACACTGGATCAATGAGAGATGATCCTTACTGGACCTCTAGGGAGAACAGTTTAGAACTGGTAGAGCTATCCAGTATAAATAAAGTTAGTTTAGTTTAGGTTTCCTCCTGTAGTAACACTGGATCAATAAGAGATGATCCTTACTGGACCTCTAGGGAGAACAGTTTAGAACTGATAGAGTTATCCAGTATAAATAAAGTTAGTTTAGTTTAGGTTTCCTCCTGTAATAACACTGGATCAATGAGAGATGATCCTTACTGGACCTCTAGGGAGAACAGTTTAGAACTGGTAGAGCTATCCAGTATAAATAAAGTTAGTTTAGTTTAGGTTTCCTCCTGTAGTAACACTGGATCAATAAGAGATGATCCTTACTGGACCTCTAGGAAGAACAGTTTAGAACTGGTAGAGCTATCCAGTATAAATAAAGTTAGTTTACTTTAGGTTTCCTCCTGTAGTAACACTGGATCAATAACAGATGACCCTTACTGGACCTCTAGGTAGTTTAATTCGTACCGTATCGTCGCCAGTGAGCAAACGTTCACAAGTCATCTGTTGTTCTTCCTGTGCCTTCTTGGGCGCCATAGTGGATGGCTTCATGAAAGGTTTCTTTGTGTCTGTATCCATTGGTTCAGCTGCATTAAAAAATAAAGATATCATTTGGATGTCTAAGGATTCAAACTCAAAACAAATGCATACTGCAGAATTCGTCCTTACATTTAACTGATGTGATTTCCTCGCCATCTTGAACTTCTTCAATAAAGCGATCATGAAACGCCAGGGGTATGTGAATAGGGAGTACTCCACACTCCAGCTGGTCTTCATCTATGTCCATTTCCCCCTGGGTCAAAATAATAATGGGTAATTCCAGCTATAGACTACATTTTGATCAAGGCAAGAAGAACGAAATCCAACACCACAGCTAGAAAGAGCGTCTTCGAATGAGTAAAACTGCAAAGATTGGTTGCTAAATGTTGTAAAATGAAGAAAATATAGCCCTGTGAAGTTTGCAAATTTTGTATAAAAATAACCACTTTCGGCTGAAAAATGGTTATTTTTCCCGCGCGTAATGCAAATATATACCAAATTTGCGAACTTCGCAGGGCTATATTCTCCTCATTTTACAACAATTTGCAACCAAACTTTGCAAGTTTACTCATTTTAGGATGCTCTTTCCAGCTATGATAATGGATTTCGTTCTCCTTGTTTAGATCAAAATTTCAGATATAAAGCTACGAGGCGAAGCCGGGTATCTTTAGGTCTGATAAAACACGCACGGTGAATATTCTAAATTGATTAAAAAACGATCAATGTAGTAAGTTCATCGGCGAAGTAGTTTTCAAAACATACGTTGTGTAAGTCGAAAAAATTAAAGTTAAAGTTTATGTAAATCAAGGGAAATCTCTATCACATATAAAGATACGACACGCTTATGATTTTTCTTTGTGTTTTCCACTTTTCCTTATAAATCTATCACATATAAGTTTTTGAAAGTTCATTTGAAACCACAAACTTTCCGTGAACACAATTTATAAACATATGAACAACTTACATCAGCCTCGAGCATTTTCAATATTTTATCTGGATCTTCAACATCGAAATTCTTTTCAGCTCTAGAACAAGGGATTGAACTGACCTTATATACTGGCAGACAGAGGTCCTTGGTATGGACAGTTTGGTTCTTTACCAAAAAAAATGTTCAATAGCAATACATCCATGCTTACTTTATTCCACCACTTTTAGATCCTTCACCATCAAAGCCCCCTCCTCCTCCCCCACCACCTCCCCCACCATAACTGGGGGCTCGGCTCTGAGTGGCACCTGTGAAAAATGAATTAAGGTGGAGGGTGAGATGTTTTTGTTCAAGGGTCAACAGGAAATTTAATTGGGATTTATTAAAACATTTTCACTGACCAGTTTTGGGCACCAGTCCTTCTGAGAAGATTGATTTTGATTGGATAATATTAGGCTGACCACGTCCCCGCCCTCTGCCCCGCGCCCTTCCTCTGCCTCTCGGCCTTGTTTGACCTCCTCCACGTTCGGGCTTTTGCTGATAGGAGTGAGACAAAAACTTTTTAGGGACAACTGTCTGATTAGAGAGGAGGGTTTATTAGAGAGGGGGTTTATTAGAGAGGGGGGTTTATTAGAGAGGGAGGTTTATTAGAGAGGGGGGTCTATTAGAGAGGGAGGTTTATTGGAGAGGAGGGTTTATTAGAGAGGGAAGTTTATTAGAGAGAAGGGTTTATTAGAGAGGGAGGTTTATTAGAGAGGAGGGTTTATTAGAAAGAGGGGTTTATTAGAGAGGAGGGGTTCTTAGAGAGGGAAGTTTATTAGAGAGAAGGGTTTATTAGAGAGGGAAGTTTATTAGAGAGGAGGGGTTATTAGAGAGGGGGTTTATTAGAGAGCGAAGTTTATTAGAGAGGGGGTTTATTAGAGAGGGAGGTTTATTAGAGAGGAGGGTTTATTAGAGAGGAGGGTTTATTAGAGAGAAGGGTTTATTGGAGAGGAGGGTTTATTGGAGAGGAGGGTTTATTAGAGAGGAGGGTTTATTAGAGAGGGAAGTTTATTAGAGAGGAGGGGTTATTAGAGAGGGGGGTTTATTAGAGAGGGAAGTTTATTAGAGAGGGAGGTTTATTAGAGAGGAGGGTTTATTAGAGAGGAGGGTTTATTAGAGAGGAGGGTTTATTGGAGAGGAGGGGTTATTAGAGAGGAGGGTTTATTAGAGA